>JAANYP010004945.1:89119-168176 GCA_020465985.1 Centrapalus pauciflorus | reverse complement strand
CTTAAATTGATATAATATTCCATTAACATAATAATTAAGTCCTTAAAATTGCAAATTACATATATTTGAAATTTGGGATGTTACAGCATGGGCTCCACCACGCCTATACTTCGTCCGCGAAGTCATGCTGCGCTAAACAAACTTGGGTACTTAGTCTTCATGTCTTCTTCCGATTCCCAAGTATGATTAGCTCCCCGATGATGCTTCCACTTGACCAGCACCATCCTGATTTCCTTGCTACGTAGTTTCTTGACTTTTGTCTCCAAAATGCACTCCGGTTCATCAACAAACCTTAGCCGTTCGTCAATCTTAATGTCCGAGTGATCAGTCCATAGTTCCCTCTCGGGCACCAGACTCTTTCTTAAGTATCCTACGTGGAAGACCGGGTGAACTCCTGATAACTCTTCCGGCAAGTCCAAGTGATAGGACTGATTCCCAACTCTTTCTAGTATTTTGAAGGGTCCTATGAATCGAGGCGATAGCTTTCCTCGCTTTACGAATCTTGTAACTCCCTTCATCGGGGAAACCTTCAAGTAGACCCAATCATCTTTTTGAAACTCTATCGCTTTATGACGGCGATCGTGGTAATTCTTTTGCCGATCTTATGCCGTTTTCATGTACTGTCGAATGAGTTGTATCTTTTCATTGGTTTCTTGTAGCAAAGCAGGACCGGCTATTGGAGTTTCTCCTGTTTCCCTCCAACAGGTTGGAGTCCTACATTTTCTGCCATACAGAAACTCGAATGGTGCCATCTTGATTGTGGAATGGAAACTGTTGTTGTAGGAGAATTCAACCAATGGGAGGTGATCGTCCCAGTTACCACCCAAATCCATGACACAGGCTCTGAGCATGTCTTCGAGAGTTAAAATTGTTCTCTCACTTTGCCCGTCTGATTGAGGTCTATATGCAGTACTCATTGCGATACGAGTACCAAGACCCTGTTGTAAAGCAGCCCAGAAGTTAGAAGTGAATCTACTATCTCGGTCGGAGACAATAGACTTAGGCACACCATGCCTAATAACGATTTCGTTTACGTAGATCTGGGCAAGACGGTCGAGTGAATAAGTTTCTCGGATTGGAATGAAGTGAGCAGATTTTGTCAATCGGTCAACAATGACCCAAATGGCATCATGTTGACGACGAGTCTTGGGCAGCTTCGTTACGAAGTCCATAGTAATATGGTCCCACTTCCATTCAGGGATAGGAAGAGGTTGCATACTACCATAGGGCTGTTGATGTTCTGCTTTGACTAGACGACATGTTCTGCACTTCTCTACATATTGACCAACGTCCCTTTTTAACCCTGGCCACCAGAAATCGGCCTTCAGGTCGTTGTACATTTTTGTGCTGCCAGGATGAATTGAGAATTTGGATTGGTGAGCTTCTGCAAGTATTACTTCTCGCATGTTCCCGAACTTAGGAACCCAAACTCTGCCGTACACACCTTTGAGTCCGGTTCCATCATCTTGCATTAATGGCAACTGAACTCTGATATTTTCATCCTTTACATTCTCCTCCTTTAAGGCCTGCAACTGAGCAGCTCTTACATCGTCTATGATCGTTGAAGTCAGTATCGTGGAAGTCAAGGCATAGCCATATGCCTTGCAATACGCTTTTCTGCTTAAGGCATCAGCCACTACGTTGGCTTTCCCTGGATGGTAAAGAATTTCGCAGTCGTAGTCCTTGATCAGCTCCATTGACCTTCTTTGCCTCATATTCAAGTCCTTCTGACTGAATATGTACTTCAAACTCTTGTGGTCGGTGTAGAGCTGACACTTGGTTCCATACAAGTAGTGTCTCCATAATTTGAGAGCGAAAGTCACAGCAGTTAGCTCTAGATCATGAGTAGAGTAATCTTTCTCATGCGGTTTGAGTTGTCTAGAAGCATAAGCTATGACGTTTCCTCTTTGCATTAGAACAGCACCTAAACCCATGCCTGATGCATCTGTGTAGACTACGAAGTCTTCGTTCCCTTCAGGTAGGGCTAACACTGGTGCTTCACTTAGCAGATTCTTCAAGTTGTCAAAGGCCGTTTGTTGTTCTTCTTTCCAAAAGAAGGTCGCGTTCTTGCGAGTAAGCTTTGTTAGCGGAACGGCGATCTTTGAGAAGTCTTTGATGAATCGGCGGTAGTAACCAGCCAATCCCAGAAAACTCCGAATCTCTGAGGCATTGCGGGGTGATTCCCAGTTCTGGATAGCTTCGATCTTTGCAGGATCAACAGCAATCCCAGCACCAGATATCACGTGCCCCAAGAATTGGATCTGAATTGAATTTTGAGTAAGTACAAGTTAACAAAGGGTTTATGATTGAGTATAAGGATCATGAAATTGTTTCGAATGTTGAGACGTACCTGCCTCAACCAGAATTCACATTTAGAGAATTTGGCGTAAAGTCGCTCTTTGCGTAGCAACTCTAGCAATTCTCTCAGATGTGCAGCATGATCCTCTTTGGTCTTTGAATATATGAGAATGTCATCGATGAACACGATGACCGATTTGTCGAGCATTGGCCGGCAGACTCGATTCATGAGATCCATGAAAGCGGCCGGCGCATTAGTAAGACCGAACGGCATTACCAGAAACTCGTAGTGTCCGTAACGAGTTCTGAAAGCCGTCTTTGGAATGTCATCTGGGTGTACTTTGAGTTGGTGATAACCCGAACGAAGATCAATCTTCGAGAAGTAACTTGCGCCTTGTAACTGGTCGAAGAGATCATCAATCCAGGGCAACGGGTATTTGTTCTTGATTGTGACTTTATTGAGTTCTCGGTAATCGATGCACATACGCAATGTGCCATCTTTCTTCTTGACGAACAGAACAGGAGCGCCCCAAGGAGATGAACTTGGGCGTATGAAACCCTTGTCGAGCAACTCCTGTAACTGCTTCATCATTTCCTGCATTTCTGCAGGAGCTAGACGGTACGGAGCCTTTGCTATTGGAGCAGCTCCGGGAACGAGATTGATACGGAATTCCACTTGACGGTCAGGTGGCAATCCCGAGATATCTTCTGGAAAGACATCTGGAAATTCGGAAACGACAGGAACGGTAGAAAGAGATTGAACTTCAGCCTTTGCATCGACAGCGTAGGCTAAGTAAGCTGAACAACCCTTGGCAACGTGCTTTCGGGCTTTTGCAATTGAAATAAGGCATAAGTCGCCTTTGTGTCTATCACCATAAATGCATATGTCTCGGCCCTCAGGTGTGGTGATCTTAATCATTCTTTTCTTGCAAACGATTTGGGCCTCGTTGTGAACTAACCAGTCCATGCCTACTATGATATCGAATTCCCCGAACTCCATGGGAATTAGATCTATGTTGAACACTACATCCTCTACAAGTAAAGTACAATTCCTATATACTTTGTCTGCCTTAACTAACATGTTGCTAGCAGTCTCTATGTCAAGTACAAATTGCAGTTTGGAAGTAGGCATATTGAATTGATGAGCAAATGAAGTGGAGACAAACGAACGGTTGGCTCCGGAATCAAACAGTACACGTGCAGGAATTGAATTTACATAAAACGTACCAGTGACCACTTCCGGGTCATCCTTTGCTTCTTCAGCTGTGATTTGGAACGCCCTTGTTGGAGCCCTATGAGATTGATCCCTGCGAGCAGTGGATGCTGCAGAAGATCTTGCTGTTGATTGTGGAGCATTCTGATCTCGTGGGGGTTTCGGGCAGTCCCTTGAGAAATGGCCAAGTCTGTGGCAGTTGTAGCACGCATCGTCCTTTCGAGGACAATGTTCCCAGTGATGGCCTTTCTGCCCACAGCAGAAACAGTACATGTCTTGAGTCTTGCACTCCCCAGAGTGCGCCTTTCTGCATCGCCTGCAGTCCCTCATTTCTGAACTGGCCGAGAAGGCCCTTCCCTTCTTGGGTGATGATGATTGTTGATGAGATTGGGGAGAGAATCGGGAAGATCCAGACTCCCGCTGCCTTTTTGGCGGCGACGGTTGAGTCGGTGTTGCGGCGGCTGAACCAATGACATATCCGGATAACAGGACAATCTGCTCCACATTCCGAGCAGCCTCGAGTAATCCAGCAAACGTTGTATACCGAACCCCACTCATGGTTCGGCGTATCTCATAGTCTAGTCCGGCCTCAAACCGGGCTATCTTCCTTTCTTCCGTGTCAACTTGATGTGGTGCAAACAAACTTAAGCGGGTGAACTCAACGGCATATTGTGTAACCGTTTTCGTTCCTTGAGTCAGATTCAGGAACTTCGCCTCTAGACGGCGCTTCTCATCAGTAGGACAGTATTGCTGGGAGAATACTTCCTTGAATTCATTCCAGGACATGTGCGACACTACCTCCATCGTCAACACATGCGTCATGGCATCCCACCACATAACAGCGTCCCTTGCAAACATAGCGGTTGCAAAGCGGACCATGTCTTTGTCAGCGCAGTCGCTGATTCTGAAAGTTCTCTCCGTGGTGGTGATCCATTCCAATGCAGTAACGGCGTCTCCAGTCCCATCAAAAGTAACCGCTCCGTTACTTTTGAAGTCCTTAAATCTGCAACCCCTTGATCGGTTAGAAGACCCAGTGTCTTGTCTTTCCTCTTGATCGTCTTGTTGTTGTTCCTTGTGCTTTCGCTTATCAGCCTTTCGTTTTGCCTCGGCCTCATCTCTGGCCCTTAACTGATCAGCAAATGACTGAGCCTGCTCAGCCATTCGTTTGGATTGTAGCTCATTATTCTGTTCCATAAGAGCTTGCATCATCTGGAACATTTGCTGAGGAGTCATATCGTCTCCTGACATGTTCTAAAATATAACAACTTATATTTAGAACATTTATTTGTAAGTCCTAAGTGTACAGTTACCCTTTGTGTTTCCCCGTGTGCATGTCAATCCTATCTTAGTTCAGATCATTACTTAGAAGTTCATTCTAATATCATAACCTAAGTTTGAGTCCAAGTCCTCGCGGACACTTGAAACCTCAAACTAATGCTCTGATACCAAACTCTGTGACGTCCTTGTTAATTAATGATATAATTGTAATCTCCAGAATCGACAAACAACCCAATGAATAATCATGATAATTGAAATTGAATACTTAAATTAGAATTAAGCAAATCAACACTAAAGCAAAGTAAAGTACATGACTACAGTGATTAAATCTAGCTATTACATCATCAATAATGTTTTAATAGTAACAAATCCCAGCCCCAAAGCTACATTGTCCATATACCAATTAGCTTCTATGGTCACCGAGATAAGAAATGGATTGCTTAAGATGAAGGTCCCACAACACTCTTGCCTTTGCCTGAAAACAATGTGAGTCAACAGTAAGCTAAATGCTTAGTGAGAAAACAGATTATGCAAACAACAAATATTTCTTTACATGCAATGCTTAACCATGGGCAGTGTAAGCCCCATGTATGTGAAAACGGCAGTGAAAGCCTCAATGTGTGAGTAAACCATGCAGTGCTAGCATGGGGTGGCAGTTCAATATGCTGATCGGGGATGTGCCGAACCTGACGGGATAACGAGTGGGATGATCAGTCCCCGACAGTGGCCTGCTGTCAGCCCCAGTCCAGGTCGCATCAGATTGTGAAGTAATGATCATGCAGTGCAAGCATGATGTAAATAGATGCACTTTCAATTGAACGCTGGCTACATGTGTATTACATGTCAAGTACGAGTGTGCATCATAACAACTAATCATGTACGAGTGCCAAATGATGTATATGAACAACGTGAACATGCCATTGAATGTATAAACATGAATGTAAAAACAATAAATGTTCGAATGATAATCTGCAACTCACAGTGATTGGTTTTGTGACTTGATCCTGAATCAATGTGTGTTTTGATAACACCACAATGATCTGTAATGTAAGTGTAATAGTGATGTAATGTCAGTAATTGCTTAAAAATTGTATTCTGTAATTTTAAATAAAACCCTAGTTGAATTCGGACCACATCCGAATTCGGATGGTCCGAAATCCGGATGGTCCGAATTGGGTCCTAGGTCCGAAATTGGGGGATCCGAAATGGGTGATCCGGATTAGTTGGGTCCGAAATGGGGGGGGGGGGTAGTCCGAAGTAGGCTAGTGTCCGAAATAGGTTGAGGTCCGAAATTGTTAATGGTCCGGATTGGGGTGAATCCGAAATCACTGTATATCCGAACTGGGATGATGATCCGAATTCGGATGGATCATCAGTCCGAGTTCATACTTAGTAAAATTCCAACATTTTCCAGAATTATGTTTTTGACCATTTTTGCATGTTTTGAGTCTAATATTGCAAATGTGAGCTTAAATGTACTATATCAACTTATAATATAACACTTATGTACCAAAATAACCGATTTGTGTCCATTTTTCTATGTGTCTCAATGAACACACACACTAAAACACACACTTAACTTGAAATCATACGTAGAGTTCGAATCTGATTCTGAAAATTGATATATTACATTATCATCACTCGATTTTAACTAATCCATAGTAACATTCAACATGCATAAACATTTGCATCCTAAATCTTAGAAATCGGTTCTCATAAAAACCGAACCAAAACTTCCAAAATCCGTAATATAGGGAGATTGTTACCTTGATTTGAAGTTTGTAGTAGTTATAGTTCCTTCCAAATCACTTGAATCCCGATTTTTAGCACTTGAATCCAACAAATTCGGATTTGATGATGAGTTGATGGGTTTTTCTTAGAGAGAGAGTGAGAGATCGAGAGAGCTAGAGAGAGAAGGAGATGGTGAAAATGAAAGGGTTTCCTTTCTTTTATTCTCTATTTTGCTCTATTTGCACATTATACCCCTCAACTTCGTATTTTCTCATTTTAACTGATATTTTGATTATAAGTGACTTAAATTGACATAATAAATCCACCAATACAATATTTAAATCCTTAAATGTTGCAAATTACATGTACTTAAAATTTGGGATGTTACAGGATTAATAAGAATCAATCTATTGAGAGTATCATAGGAAATCCTAATGCTGGTGTGAGAACTAGGAGTAGTTTGAATAACAACACAGTGTTGTTGTCGATGATAAATGACTCCGAGGCCTTTCATACCTGCCTCTATTCATGTTTCATCTCGCAAGTAGAGCCGAAAAACGTGCAAATGGCACTAAAAGACAACTCTTGGGTTGAAGCGATGCAGGAAGAACTGTTACAATTTAGGAAACTAGAAGTGTGGGAGTTATTTCCATTACCTCGAGGAGAAATAGCAATAGGAACCAAATGGGTTTTTAAGTGCAAGAGAGATGACCGGGGTATAGTCACTCGCAACAAAGCAAGGTTAGTTGTAAAGGGTTTCAACCAGGAGGATGGAATCGATTACAATGAAGTGTTCGCGCCAGTGGCAAGGTTGGAAGCAATTCGTTTGTTTCTGGCTTTTGCTTCCTTCAAAGGTTTTAAAGTATATCAGCTAGATGTTAAGAGTGCTTTCCTTTATGGGAAAGTGAAGGAACTGGTGTACGTGGAACAGCCGCCCGGGTTTACAGATCTGAAATATCCAGACAGAGTATATCGGTTAGATAAGGCTTTGTATAGATTACATCAAGCACCGAGGGCATGGTACGAGACTCTATCCAACCATCTGTTAGAAAATGGGTTTGAAAGAGGGAGAATAGATAGTACGCTGTTCGTGAAGCGAAAAGGTGAACATTTCATCTTGGTACAAGTATACGTCGATGATATAATTTTTGGATCATCAGACGAGAAGATGTGCACTGATTTTGAGAAGGTGATGAAGTCAAAGTTTGAGATGAGTGCGATGGGTGAGTTAACCTTCTTTCTGGGTTTGCAAGTCGAACAGAGGAAGGAGGGCATGTTTATTCATCAGACGAAGTATGTCTATGACATCTTAGAGCGCTTCGGGATGGAAGGAACCAAGCTGACAGCTCACTTCAGCACGCCGATTCAAGTGAATCACAATCTCGGACTGGGTACAGAAAGTGATACCGATGTGGATCCGACGTTATATCGGGCCATGATGGGGTCACTTATGTATTTAACTGCTTCTAGACCTGATATAATGTTTGCTGTTTGTTTTTGTGCTAGGTTTCAAGCTAATCCGAAAGAGATGCACATGAAAGCTGTGAAGCGGATTCTACGATACCTCAAGTCGAAACCGAAGCTGGGACTTTGGTATCACACGGAGGGCAATCTGGAATTGGAAGCGTTCACGGATTCAGACTACGGAGGATGCAGCTTGACGCGCAAATCAACAACTGGAGGTTGTCAGTTCCTAGGAGGGAGACTCGTTTCCTTGCAATGCAAGAAACAGACTTCGGTAGCCGGGTCAACGTGCGAGGCCGAATATGTTGCTGCTGGTAGTTGCTGTTCACAGGTTCTGTGGATACAACAACAATTGCGGGACTACGGTTTGACTTATACTCATACTCCTATTAGGATAGATAACCAATCAACAATTGCTATAACTAATAATCCAGTTAAACATAATAAAACCACGCACATAGACATAAGACATCATTTTATACGTGATTGTGCTGAAAAGAACTTAATCAAGCTGGTAAAAGTGGCAACAGATGATAATAATGCAAATTTATTTACCAAAGCTTTTGATAAGTCACGTTTTGAGTATTTGATTCAACTAAACGGAATGCGTAATCCAGAGTGAATTGACCTTAGTAGAATTTTATTTCTTTTTATAGCAGTAGTCTTTCTTTCTTTTTATAGTAAGTTTAGTAACTTAGGATAGTTTCCTTTTATAATAAGTTAGTTGGTTATTTTATTTTCTTACTCTTACTTATGAAAAGCAAAAGAAAAAAGAGAGAAAACCATAAAAAATTCAAAAAAAGAGAATATCAGAAAAAGAGTTAAGTCTTAGATACATAGGTTCAAAGTGACGAAAATTAGCACAGTTGATACAATCTTTAAGTGTCTAACTTTCACACATAATGCACCTAAAAATCTAAGTGTTGTAAATTATCCAGTTTGATATGTTGGTAGGCATAATACATATAGGGAGTCTCAAGGCTAATAAAATATTCAAGAAAAAGTCAGACGTGTCACTAACTTACATGTATGGCCAAATGGTCTTAATTTTTATGTTAGAGACATACATACATTGATTCTAAATGAGGTATGCAAACTATCTGGGGATGTATAGCAACATCAGATACATCTTAAAGAATTGGAAAGAATAGAAATATCATACTGAGTTAAGAGTCAAAACAAGTAACTCTGTAGTACGTAAGTACAGACCTGTTGCCTCTGGTTTGACTCGAGTTAGCAAGATAAGTCGCTTTGTTGTACGTCGGTACAAACCTGTCACCGCTGTCTTGCTAGCTTTAAAAATAAACCTTAAGACAAACTAAGACACTTTGTTGTATGTAAATACAGACCTGTGTCCGATGTTTGCCTTTTAAAGAAAGTTTGCAAATACCAAAAAGTTATAATTATTGTGTGTATGCCTTGATCATAAAAGTATGTCTAAGTATGAGTCACGAAAAGTAATTTCTTGATAAATAAAAAGGCCAAGGGATATTTCGAAGTGTAACATGTTTAAAGGGAAAATAATACCAACAATCGGCTAGAAATGTATGTCACGACAAACAATCAAAGGAATCAAAAATTCCTAAGTGTGAAAGTTTGAATACTGAAAGTGCGTATTTGACACCGCTATCTGATTGAACCTTCTTTGACTATACTCGTCAAAAATATTCTATTAAGTGTTAAGTATAGGTTGTACTTTGTTTAAAAATAATGTAGATTAGTCTAAGTTTAAAGTTTTGGTTCAAACTTTTTAATTTTATTTTATTTTATTTTATTTTATTTTTACTTCATTTTTATTTTTATTTTTGATTTTATTTAGGAAAAAGGTCAAAATTACTGAGGATGCATTCTTAGTTGAATAAAATAAACACTGCGTGAAAATCTTGTGCTTAGGGTAAATGATTTGGCATAGTTTATTCCGTTACACGAAAAAGTTGGAAAAATTGAAAAAGTTGAATTTAATTCAAAGAGTTTCAAAATTTTCAAGTTAAATTCGAGTTTAAGCCAAAATCGAATATATATTCGAATTTGGCAGGGACTTCGAGTTTGGCAGTAAACTTGAAAGAGGTCACAAACTCGAAGGTGGTTAGTATAAATAGGTCAACAGTGACGAGTCATTATTCACCTACCTTCGAATTTGAGTGTTCGAGTTTATCCAGAGATTTCGAGTTTAATCATTCGACTTTGCCGACTTCGAGTTTTACACTATTTGTCGAGTTTTTGTCCGATTGTGTTCGAGCATACTAACAAATCTAGGTATAATCAACATCATTGTACAAGACTTAGGGTGTTTTAGACTCAATTTGAGCCAAAATCAACTGATTTTGAGGTTTTAATGGTGTGAACTTTGTATTTCAAAATAACAAAGTTTGAACCGGTGAAACATCAAATTGGTTACAAATATCTTTGATTAGAACCTATTAGGACTAATGGATGTAATTTTCTAAGTTTTAAATGGTCAAAATCTTGGATTTTTGTTGTTACACAAACCGACATCTTCGAATTTGATCATGGATTCGAGTTTGATCGTGGCTTCGAGTTTGTCACTAAACTCGAAGAAGCCATTAAATTCGAAATGAGGGTAGTTTCGAATTTATTATTCGACTTTACCATTAAATTCGAAATATTTGCTTAAAATTTAAATCAAACTTGTAGAAATTCATATGTGTTGGATTTTGTACTTACACAAGTTCAATAAAAAAAATTTGAATTTAAGCAAGTTTATGTTTATATTGATTATTTTAATATTTTATACTTTATTATGCAGATATGGCAGATAGAGTTTTTGTTCAAAAGCATACCGCCAAATGGTGGATTTTTTGGTCGGTTCGAGGATTTCTTATGCCCTGTCGCATAACATACAGATAGTGATCCCATATGTTCGGGAATTTTGGGACCATCTACAAGTCGATTGTACTGTTATTCCAACAGTATTAAGGACCAGGATTGCTGGACACCCTCTAGTGTTTTCAGCCTACGTGTTGCGTAGAGTATTGCAGTTAGGCTCTTCAGAGCAAGAAGATGGACCAATTGACTTTCCGTTAGCAGTAAGGCAAGCTGCGTTCATCAGGATGGGTTATAGCCTGAATGTGGCTAAGTCCTCGTATATGAAGAGCGGGTTGATCGGGCAGTGGAGATATCTAGCACACGTCTTCATGGTGTGCTTTGCCCCGAAGAAAGCAGGATTTGATTATATTGTATCGAAAATTCAGTCGGGAATGATCGCGCTGGTCTACAATCAGAGATTCAGCTATTCAGAAATGTTCATTGCAGAGTTTGTTCAACAGATAACAGCTCCGGCACGAGAAAGGTTTTTTTTATATCCACGATTCGTGATGATGTTGATTCGAAATTTCCTGCCAAATCTGCCACAGTTACCTAAAACTCAAAGTGTTGCTGTGATTGACAAAAGAATCTTTGCAGATTGTCAAGCACATAGAGGGGCATTAGCTAGGCCAGTGGAGGCACCACTGTTTGGTGCAGTAGTTAATCCGGATTTCCAAGTCCCTGAAGGTGCCAATTGGGCCGGGGAAGTTCAAATTCCACAGCAGCCACAACAGCAACAGCAACAGCAACAGCCCAGGCCTCAGCAACAAAGGAGGAGGCAAAGACCATCAGTGAGGCAGACTCAGGCCACTAGGCCTTCAACAAGCCAAGTGCAAGAGCCAGACGAAGCTGGTCCCTCAAGTGCAGCCCCCGTATCTGATCCACGGGTGGAAACCTTGGAAGAAATATGGGCACAGGGGCCTCTTGCAAATGAAGCGATAACGTCTGAGCTCATTGGCAATATTTTGGAACCTCCAGAAGGGGAAGATGATGTTTTTAGACAGATAGAAGACTATGTACATGTTGAAGAAGAGATTGAGTCGGAAGAAATGGAAGAGATTGAGATAGAAGACGTAGCTGCAGAAACACCAGCAACAGAGATAGAGGAACCGGCTGTCCGTATTGGCAGATATGGATCCAGAATTTTAGTTATTGATGAAGCAGCCAGACAGAGAAGAGCATCGAGGGAGTCAGATGACTCAGATTTTGAGGAAGAAGAAATAACTCCTTTGGTACCTAGGCATAGGGCCAAAAGGCATCGTTTTATGCAGGGAGCTTCATCAGCCTCTGCTTCTGAGCCAGAAATGCCTACCGCTCAGCTATCAGCACAAACATCCATTCCGCCTCCACCACCACCTGTTCAAACATCCTTCCACCTCCACCACCACCTGTTCAAACATCCATTCCTTCACCAATCTTTCCAACTCCCATTCAGTCCATTCCATCCACCTCATCAACCTTCATTGACAATCAACAGTTTTCTGAGCTTAGGAGCAAGGTTGATTTCCAACAAGTCCAAATTTTTCAGTTGACTAAAGCTATCGGGGAGATACAGGCGCATAACGCCAATGTTGACAAAGAGAATGCTGAGTTGAAGAAATTTGTTGGCAAGATTGAAGAAGAAAATCTCGAGCTGAAAACTTTTGTTGCAGATCAAGCTGTAGAAATCCGAACAATGAGGTCCCTTATTGAGCAGTTAATGCAAAATCTAAAAGCTCAGGGGGAGACAAGTTGTATGGATTCTGAGGAGCAGCGAAGGGAAGATGATGACGAAGACAATGATCCCAATGCACCGAAAGAGAGTGAGCTAGTAGATTTTTCTGCTGTGCAACATGCTGAACTTCAGGGGGAGCCTAGTCAAAGTGGAGCGGGAGGAGGTGAGGCCAGTTCCTCAAAGATCACGGAGAGCGACATGAATGAAATGATTGAAGCTTTAATGAATATTGAGGAAGAGTTGTTGGAGTTTGATTTTGAAGATGAGGGCGATGAGTTGGAAGAAGGAGAAATTATGCCTGAAGATGTTCCGGAATGGCAACCAGATGATGAAGTGTTAGGTGATGAGGAAGATGAAGCAAATGAGATTATTATTCAAGAAAATCCCATCACCGATACATATGTGCCGGAGGAACATAATATGATTGACATAGAAGCGGTTAAAGCTGCTTTAAATGTTGAATCACAAGCTGAAGAGCCTGCCAGGGAGCTTACTAATGAAGAAAAGAGAAAGCTATGGTTTAGGGCAGAGAAGAAGGAGATGGACTTGAAAGAAAAGATGCGTGTGCCTAGTGCTGGGGAGCTGTCAGGAAATATACTAAGCTGGTTCTTTGATCGAGAACTGCAGCTATTTATCATCAAGCGAAAGGATGGGCTCCAGTATCTAAGGAGAAGATTGAAAGATTTCAACTCGTTGCCAAAGGTTGAGATAAAAGCGTTGGCATGGAAGGAGCTTATAAATATCGGAGACGATCCCTACGCTGAAATCATTGCTAAAATCATTAGAAGGGAAGGCAAGTCGAGGAAATTTGAAAGGCTCAATCCGAGAATTGGCAAAAGAGTGATGGACCATTCTAGAATTGATCCTCTGACTGGTAGACCTTGGATGAAAATTCAATATAAACCAGTCAGATGTTTGAAGAAAGTCCCACTAAAGCCAATGCCACAGAATGTTTTGAATAATCTCAACTGGTGGTACGTTGAGAGTGAAACAGGTGAAGCAGTGATGGAAGACTTAGAAGAAAAAGTGATTCTTAGAGTGTACGATCCGCTGCACCTAGTTAATCTTTCCAGAGATGACCTTCAAGTGCTTCATACTCATAAAATCTCGAGTGATGCACATATGGTGTTTGAGGCTAGAAAGTATCAGAGTGTGGTTAAAGTATGTGTTGAACAAGGCCTGTATGCTGGTAGTAGTTTAAATAAACCTAGTACTTAATCAGAATGTAAATAGTTAGAAGCTATCGTCAAGGGGGAGTCTGTTGGTATACCCTGTGTGACGATAGCAGTCTAAGTTGTGTTAGCATTTTGTCTAAGTCATGTTACAAGGTATTGAATATTAACAGGTGTTTGATATATGTGATTTTGTGTGTTTGACATTTATTGATTGTATGTTTGAACTTGATGTAATGTATTACAAGAAGTTCAAACATATAGTCCAAAGATTAATTCAAACATAAGTTAAAACATATATTCAAATAGAAGTTTGACATGTGAAATTCGAATTTAGGGTAAATTCGAATTTAGCATAGAAGTCAAATTCGAATTTGTCATGTGGACAAATTCGAATGGGCCTTGGGCCTGGTTCGAGTTTGTCCCATGACAAACTCGAATTGGTCACTATAATTAGGGATTAACTCGAATGATTAGAAGACTTTTGCAGAATTTCAGAGAGTAATTAGCAGAAGGCGATCTCGAGTTTACTAGTAATCAGAGAGTTGTTTCGGAGAGAATCATCGTGTAGGTACGTTCGTTGTTGTTCGTATAACATTGTGGTAGTCTCCGTGTTCCGTGCGTGTGATCTTACCGTCAAGCCGCTCATGAGGATTCCGCACTCGTTGGTATGTGTCGCGTCTAGATAGATCCGTGTTGCAAGACCTTACACAAATGCACAAATTTTAAAATTAAAAGTTTTAATCAAAATCATTATTAGTCTTAATTATTAATAAATATCATAATCTAACACTAAAATTACATTCAAACATTACATTCATTAAATTATAAACTAAATGCACAAATTTGATCATTAAATATGAGTTGGATCATTATCAAACCATAGTTATCTATAAAACTAATGAACTAATCTTGATCATTAGATCAAAAAATCAAATATGAGTTGGATCGTTATAAAACCATAGTTATCTATAAAACTAATGAACTAATCTTGATCATTAGATCAAAAAATCAAAGATGAAGATCATAAGTGGCAATCTTGTAAATATTGTAAACTTTAGTTAGTGAGAAATATTAAAAAGGTGTGTGAAGGGTAAGACAGGAAAAAAATCTGCATTAAAATTATACTCTCCTCCTTTCTCTTTCTCTTTTTCTTTTCTCTATCCTATTTTTTTAATACACTCGGTATATCAAAAACAAATTTGCACGATTTATTTATTTATACATTTTTAGTTAACGTAGAACAAATTGTTAATTATACAGATTTGGGTTTGGTTAATGTAGAAAATTACATGTACAATACATAATATTACATATGCAATACAAAATGTTATACGTCACCAAAAATCTCTAACCAACCTTCATACGAAAAACATTAACAAAATCTAAATGAAACTCATCTGAGAAACTTTAAACCTTCATAATATTACATATGCAATACAAAAGATTATATATATCCGGTATACAATGAGTTTTAAAACAAAAAAATTGTATATACAACACATAATATTACGTATGTTATACACAATATTTTATAAGCAATACAGAATATTACATATTTATTACAAAATCTATCAGTCAAAACGCATGAGTTATTCCAACAATACGAACAAAGTAGTACATATGCAATACAATATATTTTATATACAATACATAATATTATCCAATGCAAAATTTTATGTATCTAGTATCCAATGATTTTGAAAAAACTAATGTAATATACATAATATTACATATACAATACATACATAATATTACATATACAATACATAATATTACATATATATAATATACGATGAATTATAAAACAAAAAATATTGCATTATTATACTCAATAGTACATATCCAATAACATAATATGGAATATTATGTATTTTATGTATAAAACGAGATCAAAATCAAACCAATGTCATGTTCTTAGTCATATGCCACACGGATAATTAAAATATTATATATTGAATATCATATATTCTATATACAATATCATGTATTTTATATAGAATATATGTATTATATAGAATTTTGTAGACAATGTAAAACATATAAATTAAACATAAAAAATCAGAATCAATATATTAAAAGATCAGGTCGACATACTACAGATGTTCTTTGAACTAGGTGTTCAAAATTTTCGAAACCAAAACCCAATACGAAAAACTGAAAAACCGTTTCCATTTTAAGGTTAATCGAACCAGTCTTCTCTATAATTTTCGGTTTGGTTAACCGAACCAAAAAATTCATTGTGTTTAGGTTTCTGTTACGGTTCACGTTTTTAGCAACGGACAGTTAACCGAAAATACATATAATTTTATATAATTTAATTTTTAGGCATATCAATATTAAATTTACATCAATAATAATATATTTTAATTACTCACTAATTAAACTATATTAATTTTGTAACCCAAAGTAATTAATATTTGCGTTTACATTTCAATAGTGATAAAAATACGAAACTATTCACTTTCTCTTACAAGATTTAAGAAATAATACTTCATCTTTACGATAATTTATTTGTATATTTGTAACTTAGATCATAACTTTGCTATTGTAAACTTCTAAAATTATTTAAATATCAAATGTTGGAGTTTTAAATTTAAATTATTAATTAAAAAATGGTTAATTGGTTAACCGAATAACCGAACCGAAAAACTTGGTTAACCGAATATTTCGGTTTAGGTTCACAAGTTTCTCAAACCGACATGTCCAGTTAACCATCCGAAACTCGTTTTTGGTTCGGTTAACCTTCCATGAACAGCCCTTTGGTTCGGTTAACCATTCGGATATTTCGGTTTGGTTCGAACATTAACAAAAAAATTCAAATCACTTCAAGAAACATACATTTAAACAAGATCTGAGACAAAAACCTTCGATTTAATCAAAAATTACCAAGAGACACATATATTATAAGAATATTGAGATGAGAAAAAAACCTTCGTGATTGCATTCCAGATTTGCCCCAAATCATTTACTAGTAAGAAAATCGTGGATGAAACTAGATAAAATGAGCTTGGAATCTTGGATGATCTTTGAGTGGGACACCAAATATTGTTAAGTGATAATCACAAAAAAAAACATTTAGATGCTACTCATGATTTCGTCTGTATATATACATTTTCATCAACCCATGAAATTAAGTGGATAAGATAGGTTAACTTCTCATTCAACTAACTAAAGCGGTTGATGAAACACCCGTTTCAACATAATATAATATTTAATTGAATTACAATAGATTAACCAATGTTTTTCAGGGAAGTTAAGCCTAAATCATAAACTACTATGATTTAAAATAAGAACGGGGATGACCCATTCGCACGGAGTCCATATTCCCTAATTTAGTTTGTATGTTCAAAGCTTAAGCATTGAAGTATATTTACAAGATAACTGGAATTAGATACATCAACTATCATCAACTTTAAAAGCCAAAACTACCACTGATGAATACCTAGGTGATCTACCCAATTTATAAAATGATTATGCTTCAAGCTTTACCAAAATAAACTTCAATCCGTCCAACTAAGCTTTGGATCCGGAACCGAAAATCTCTTTGCCTTTACTACTACCAGCACTTGAGATATGTGATATATCAACGGGTAAGCAAACAAAATTTGTGTAGTGAGTTACTAGATTAGTATGGAGTGTATAACATAAAACATGCCACAACCAACAAGTATATGTATAAAGAGTACATGTGCAATATCTATTAACCAAAAGTGTGTGGGAATAAAACCACTCCAACATGTCACGAGGGATCTCGAGAACCTGCACGTTGTCAACCCGGGGATACCGAGACTAGGCAACCATAAAACCAACCGGCACCCGAAGTCCGATCACTTACACCGTAAGCTTATCCGGTATCGGGATTTTATACGCACAAACACACTTTAAATATAAATAATAAGCTGGACATCAAGTGAGGCCAAACGAATAAGTATGTCTCAACAATAGGGTTTTAATCAAATATGAACTTGATGGTGTCAAATGAGTAATCAAAGCATAACAAGAAGGTCAACATGTATGAATGATATCAATATCAAGACACCATGGTCGTATATCCAAGATTATTCAACTAAGTGCAAAGAGATGTAATGCATCACATGATGCTAAAGATATATGCATAATATCATGATGACGATAAGCATGGAAATATGTATGCACCACACATATCAGTACTAGAACTCATAACAAATAGACTAAGATTAGCCTTTCAGTAGCAATAGCCGCCAAAAGCTTTGTAAACTTAATTTCCACCCCTAGCTTCCCAATTCAGCAACCGACACTTCTTTTGGGTCCAAACCTATCAAACATTGATATTCAAAGTATCTATAAGTTTATTGTATCATAACATAAGGTTTAGAAGTCGTCTGAAGTGTTTAAGTGTTTTTGGTTTAAGTTTACGAATTCTACCGACACTGTTTCACCTTTCGGTCGTTCTTGTAGACTTTCAAATAGTCTTTGGGTTTATTTATGTCTTATATAATATGGTGATTACATAAGGTTATACTATCATTACAAGACTTAAAACATGAGTTTCAAGTATACAGGGGCGCGGTTCGATGAGTCAAATAAGCCTGAAATAATTTTTCTATTCCAGTTGCATTTGACTCGACGAGTCAGAGGGGCGACTCACTGAGTCACCTACAGGTCTGCACAATCTGTTCCAGATTTTTATCCCCTGCTCGTCCTTCCTCATTTTAAACTCGATCCCAACTCATTTAAACACTGAAATAGCTTCTTTTATGCTCTATATAACTAGTATAGACATATATAACATACTTTAACCTATATAACAAAAGAAATCAACCACTTTTGATCCTTCCACATTCTTGAATTAACCTAAACAAAACAAATTCCAAGTTTCATAAGTTTGCTTTATTTCTTGAACTTATACACTCCAGATTTTATATAAAACTCGTTTACTTGCATCTAAGATTCCTTAACATTCACCTCGTATATTTATATATTTCATTTCCATCATGTTGGAACTAGGTTAGGATGAAGATGAAGATATAAACACAAACACACCTAAGAATCAAGAACAACAATTGCTACCTTGTATTCTCTAAGCTTGATTGCTTAATAAATATTGAGATTCCTTGCCAATCTTTAGCAAATTTTTAGCCCTAATATGAGTCTCAAAAGGGTGCAGAAAGTTAAAGAATGAAGGTGGAAAGGGGCGTACCGATTGTGGAAGAAATTAAAACACCTATTGGTTGAAATATTACATATAACACCCTCCTAGTCTTTCTTCTTCTTATTTTAGCCACATAACTCTTCATTCATCACGTTTTAAGCTAATAAATTCTATATATGCTTACTTTACATGTAAGTAATGCTTTAGTGTCTTGTACTTATTTATATGATTCATCATTTACAAGGTTTAAAGCATCAAGTACAATTGGTTGAACCTTGTGGCTAACAATTCACTTACTGAATACAATTAGACAATTAAATATAATTCATGTGAACGATTTAATTAACTTAATTATTACCTTAATTGTGAATATGTTACAGTTGAAACCACCATTATCCTAACAATGACAATATCTTAACAACATTATGGTTGTTAATATAACAAGCTTCACAAGGCTAATGTCTTACCTTAACAACACCCAAGGTTGTTAAGATAACAACTCTACCTTAACAACACCAAGATTGTTAAGATAGCAATGTCGAAGCTGTTAAGATAGAAATTACAAGGCAGTTAATATAAGTAGTCATATCTTAACATCCTTTGTCTCAACATCCATATTTTGTCTTAAAAACCTAAGCTTAATATCAAGCTTTCTCAATGAAGTTAACACACCAAGAAATAAATTCTAACATCAAACCACTTTAGACATTCGTATATGTTTCGGGGCGCTTCCCCTAGCCCAGCTCCCCCTTGACCCCCGCTAGGGAACCACCGCCAAGGGCTCGCCCCTTGGACCCAGCAAGGGGGCGCACTCCCATTGACCCCCGCTATAACGCCCGGGTGTTGACTTTGGCCAAACTTATACGAGTGTGCACTGCACAACTCCTAAACTCGTTCTAGTTCCAACCAAAGTCAATTAACATGGTCAATGAATTACACTAAAATAACAACATTTACATCTATATCAGGAAACACATAGATCTAAAGAAAAATTAGACGATGAACAAGCATTTGTGTCTTCATTCAATCTAGAACGGGAAAAGCTTCATCGTCCTCTTGAACCCCTTCATTTTTCTCTTCAACTATCTTAGGTTTTTTCTTCGAAGAAGCCGAAGCTTTGTAAGAAAATGATGACTTTCTCTTTCCGCTTGGCATTTTCCCGGTCGCGGCGAGAGAGATTGCGACACAGGATTGCGGCGGAGCTGTGTGAAAATTCCTCTTCAAACACGGTAGATCTTCATCAAATTCCTCTTCAAACACGGTACATCTTCATCCAATTCATCGGATTCATCTTCAAACACGATGCATATTCATTGTTCGTCGTTTTCGTGTTCGTCGTTCATCATCAACGTGATGCATCTTTGGTTCATCATTCGTCGTGTTCGTCGTTCATCAAAAACACGATGCATCTTCATTGTTCATCATTCATCATCAACGTGATGCATCTTTTGTTCATCATTCGTCGTTTTCGTGTTCGTTGTTCATTAAAAACACGATGCATCTTTGGTTCATCGTTCGTCGTTTTCGCGTTTGTCGTTCATCATCAACGTGATGCATCTTTGGTTCATCGTTCATCATCTTCGAGTTTGTCGATTATCATAAATGTAATGCATGTTATTCATCTCCAACGTGTTCATCAACATAATGCATCTTCGTCTTCAATGTGTTCATCCTCGTTCATCGTGTACCATCATCGTCAACGTGCGTACATCTTGTTTGTTCGAACCATCTTCGAACCACCACCAACACGAGAGAGAGAGAGAGAGAGACTGAGAGAGGTGGTGGAGGTCGGTGAGGTTGAGAGAGAGAGATAGAGAGAGATGGTGGAGTCCAGAAGGTTGAGAGAGAGATGGTAAAAAACTTGATCTTTTAGTCGCAATCGATTGATGAGAGCATCGTTTCTTGATCAACAATGGTGAGACCCAAATCATGGAAAGTATTGTTGAATATGGAAAGAAGATTTTGTCCATATTCTGTTGTAGTAGGGGTTTTAAAATTGAATGTTATTTTAATTTAAATGATATAAGATTTTAATTATTTAATGATAAATATATTTAGCATTCCTAAAACGCCCTTCATGCATTTTTGGTTCCCATTTGGTTCCCGATGCATATGGTGCCCCATAGAACCTCAATCTATATATATATATATATATATATATATATATATATATATATATATATATATATATATATATATATATATATATATATATATATATAGATTTGGGTTCAAATGAGTACCACTAGTTTTGCGGAGTACCGGAGGTACGTCGCTTAAAATTATTTTTTTTGAAATTTTTTTTCATAATCATGTTTAAATTAATAATATAAGACTACTTGCAAAAAATCACACATAAATACACACTAAAACTATGTGAAACGTGCAAGTTCACATGAACTGCACTGTTGTGAACGTATGTTCACAGCTAAGCATGTTCACATGAATTTTTCCACGTTCACATGACTTTTAAGAGGCTACGAAGTGTGAATGCGTGTAATTCTTTTACAAATATGCCTATATTATTTGTATCTAAATGAATATGAAAAAAAATTTAAAAAAAAAACTTTTTTTCGGAGCATGTTCACATCTTAAACACGTGTGTTCACAGGTACTCACGGTACTCTGCATTTTTTAGGTACTCACACGAACCATATTCTATATATATATATATATATATATATATATATATATATATATATATATATATATATATATATATATATATATATATATATATATATATATATATATATATATATATATATATATATATATATATTGTACTTCAACGCGTCAATTTTTTTTTAAAAAAAATGTTTCATAAATGGTCTGATTGATCTATATAAATATCAATATTTAATATTTATATCAAATCTCGAATGATAATTACAATAGTAACCACATTGTGTAAATATTTAATTTTGAATGAATATGCATTGTTGGAGGTATATAGTATTACTTCGACGTTTAATATTCTGATATCGTATGAAAATAGTTCTATAGTTCTGCACCAAATTTAGGTTCATCAATAATCACACACACAGATATGTATCGTATATTCAACGTCAAAGTAATACTATATAATATATATGTAACACTGCATATACATTCAATATTAAAAGACTCAAAATTAGTAGTCAAACATGGTGGACTATCCTTAATTTAACGAGACCGGTCATAATAGATTTTTTTCGAAAAAATTTTACGTGTTTATTTGTCATAAAATAAAAAATTTACCCAGACGACCATTCAACATATCATATCGAGATCATTCAATGTCGAATAACAGTTTATATCACATATTCAACGTCGAAGTAATATTATATATCATATATGCAACACTACATATACATTTAATATTAAAAGAGTCGAAATAATGGTCAAAGTTAGTAGTCAAACTTGGTGGACTACCCTTAATTAATGTTAATTGCATATATATTGTTATATTATAATCCTATGGTGTAGATTGGTTCTATAGTTCTGCACTAAATTAATATTCTGCAATGTCCCAACCCTATATATATATATATATATATATATATATATATATTGAAACACCCATAGAACATAAATAGTAGTTAATACATAATTATCAGAGATTTATACTAACGGTGTCCAAAGATTATTAACTATATTAAAAATATTATGGCTGATTAAAAAATTTTCTGTTACAGAAATAGATCTAAGTGAACACCATTATGAAATTCTAATAACAATATGTCATTAAAATTATCATTTCAAATATCTTTTGTAATTAATTCTAACCTCTGTGATAATATATTTATCAAGGGAAGTCAATTACCCACTACTCATATTGTCTTCATGATTGTTGGAAATAATGAGTTCCACTTCAAGGGATTCGAGGCCACGAGCCATAATACTGGCTTAGTAACTTCTTTACATTTGATAATTATACTTGAAATGTGTGAGAAATGAGGGGTAAGCAAATCTGATTTGCATAGTGAGTTAGTAGATTGATATGTATGCAATGCATATAATTATGTAGAATAACCATTCATCAGGGTAAGATCTGCCAAATAAAGAGATACCACTGGTCCAAAGGGATACCACTCGTCCAAAGGGAGACTCTGGAACCAGCCCAAATGTGGGAATAAAACCCACTATATATAAATATGGGAATAAAAACCATTCAAAAACGTTAAGAGGGAGACTCGAGAACCTGCACATTGCCAAGCTCGGGTTAGAACCGCGACATGACAACCAACCAACTGGCACCCGAAGTCCGGCCACCTACTCCGTAAGCTTCCGAAAGTAGGAATTTTATACACACAAATACACACTAGGGCGTTTAAATATAAATAATAATATGTTTGACGCCCGTGAGGCCAACTGAATAAGCATGGCTCAACAATAGGGTGTAATTAAATAGGAAAATGATATTATCAAATGAATAATCAAGTATGTCATGAAGTTCAACATGTATAAATGATGATAATCAAGATCAAGGCACCATGGCCATATGTCCAACATTTTTGCAACTAAGTGCAAGCTGATAAAATGCATCACATGATGCCATATGATACATCCACCATGTCATAATGAATATATACAAGTAAATATGCATGCAACCCACACATCAATACTAGAACTCACAACTTTAGGCTAAATATCCTTGAAGTATCGATAATCGCCAATTATTCCATTAAAACTTGATTTGTGGCACTTTGCGTCACTAACCGATACCCAACACCAATACTTGATCCCAACCCATAAAACATTTATATTTCAAGTATTTATAAGCTTAACATATCATATAGCTTTGTTTGAAATTCACTTGGTGTGGCTAAGTTGTTTTAGTTTGCACTTTTGTATTAACATGTGTTGTATTATATGATGATTATGTGGATTTATGAGTGTGTCTAAACTTTTAGATTTACATGTTTATAGGATGTATTGACATTATATGAAACTAACATATATTTTAGTTTGGTGACATAAAGCCTAACATAACAAAAGAACAACGAAACTAGTATGAAAAGAAGAAAATTGACTATTGTGCACTAGTTTCGTATTTTGGCCATAACTCTCTCATAAGAACTCGGATTTAGGTGATTCAAAAACCCAGACAAAAGGACACATGTGGCTACAACTTTTATGCTTTGAGAAATAGCCCAACTGGTAGTGACTTGGCGAGTCAGGGGAATGACTCGACGAGTTCAAAAATCCTTACACCCCAAACTCAATTCCAACTTATCTTAACACATGGTCACCTACTTTTATGCTTTATTTTGCTATTATAAACATATATAAACATACTTTAACGTATATAACATAAGAGATCAACCACTTTAATCATCTCACTTCTTGAATTATCCAAACTCAAAACCGAATTCAAGTTTTATGGGGTTCTTTATTTCTTTTGTTTATACACTCCAGTTCTATATAAAGGAACTCACCTCTTATATTTATGACGAGTCTATAACTTATATGGTTTCTGAGTCGTTTTATGATCATATTAAGCACCGATACTTCGTAAAATCCATAATATTACTCCAAGTTTGTGTTTCAGGGCCAAGATATTAAAAGAAAGCATTTCGAGGAAATTCGGAGCAAACCGAGCCGAAGGGGGCGCAGGCCTGTGCCACCCTGTGCTCCACAATGAATTCCAGCTGTCCAGATACGTTCCAGCGCATGCCAGCAAAACCCTAGCCGCATCCGGGCGCAGGGGGGGGGGGGGGGGGGCGCAGGCCTACGCCTGGCCTGTGCTAGAGCAGCGCAAAAACGCGTTTTACAGCATGTGGAACCCTAATCTCGACCTCTCTATAAATAGAGGTCGAGGGCAGCCTTAGAGGAGAGTCCTGACGTGTTTGAAAGTGTGCCGAAGCCCTGCCGGAGTGGATCTACGATACGAGAACGAAGACGGTGATTCGCAAGCTACGCAATGACTCAGATCTACATTGTTGAAGAGCATACGATGAGCAGCTAATCCCATTATACGATGAGATCTATGGCTAAGTTTACTCTACCTTAATTTCTCATTCTTTGATGTATTTGTATTGGGTGAGATCTATTATGTGTATGCAAATGATAAGCATTCGACTATGATTATGATTGTATGTTTTGATTGGTAAAAGCAAGATAGTTTATTGTGGTATTATTATTTGTGCCGAGTCCATTAGCTTAGGGATTAAGACAAGTATTAATATTGCATACGCTATGCCGAGAGTTATTGATTAAAACATGTTTGAGTAATTTAGTCGCGCAATTGATTATGTCTATGTGATTGTTGCATGAAATTATAGTGAGTAATACTTATGCCGTGGTGATCCCTTGAATGGGTATTCGTCTCTTGATTGTTTATCTATTACGTTAGTTATTTTGCCATTAATTTTAGTTACAAAGCGATAACAAATCATTAATCTAAACAAATCATTCAAATCCACAAATTCACAATTTAAGTGATTTCAATAAACTTATAAGGCTAATAACCTAACCCTAATTACGACCACACTCCCTATGAATTCGACCCTTACTTCTCTAGCTAAATAGTGGATTTAAGGACTAAATCTGCGGGTCACAACGACGGCCCGTCAGACTTTTGGCACCGTTGCCGAGGAGTGTAACGGTAGTTAAGGTTTAAAGTTAGTCTGTTGCCTTAGTTTTAAGTTATTAAGTTTAAGTTCCTTTCTTTGGGTATTTTTAGTCTTTATTTATTAAAAAAAATAAAATAAAAATTTAAAAATCTAAAAAGGTAATTGTAGTCCTCTATTTTACCACAAAAAATATAATTAGTTTAATTAAAGTATCTTATTTAAGTATTTTATTAGTGTATGCGCACACGTCGATCGACTAAAGGATTGCCGCTACAATTCGAACCCGAGATTGAAAAAGTAGCGAGATCCAACCAAAAGACTGTCAGGATTCAAAATCAACAATTAATCACGGAGAATTCAAACGCACAAGAGGAAGAAATTCCTGATTTAGAATTTCCTAATTCAGAGATTCTGAATTTAGAAAGCCCTCCGATTTCGCCGCGAAATCGTGATCAAGAAGAACCCGAGCGCATAACTGCTAGAATGGGTAATCAACCGAGGCATACGGTTGAGTCACATTACCGTCCAGGTGATGTGCCCGACCTGTCTCCAATCCGTTATCCCGAAAACGAGAACGAACCCCAAGTTCGTCCTCAGTTATTCCAAATTCTTCCGATCTTTCGAGGGATGCCAAGCGAAGAACTCTACGAACATCTAGCTGAGTTCACATCTATTTGTAAAGCAAACCATGTTCCAGGTATAACCACCGACGGTTTAAAACTTCGATTATTTCCTTTCTCGTTAAAAGAGAAAGCGAAGAATTGGTTCGTATCCTTACCAACCAATATCATTACAACATGGCATCAAATGAAACGCGAATTCCTTAATGAATATTATTAATAAAACAACCGAGAAAAGAAAAGAAATCATCGGATTTAAACAAAAACCGGGCGAACAATTCTACGAAGCGTTCGATCGTATGAACGAATTATTAAGAGCTTGTCCACACCACGAGGTACCCAAATGGATGCTTATCAAAAAATTCTTTGATGGTGTGAGTCAAGAAAGTTGCAATATGATTATAGCTGTCACAAGAGACACATTTTTGGGTAAAGAAGACGACGAAGCTTGGGAGTTGCTTAGTCATCTTGGTAAAGGTCTTAAAGTCCAAGCTGGTTCTGAAAATAACATAGGAGTTCAAGTTATGGGCATAGATTATGCCTGGAAACGTGAGGTTAAAATTGAGATTTCAGAATTAGGAAAGAAAATGGATCAGCTGATGAAGGGTTTTTCAAACCCTAGCGCATCAATCAATTGTGTTACATGCGGAGATCCATCGCATCCTTCAGAAGCATGTCCTCAAGTGCAATCCACTGAGGAATTTGCTAATGAAGTTTACGGATTCAGAGCTCATCGAGAGAGGGATAATGAAACACCCATCTCAACATAATATAGTAGTTAATGGGATTATATCAAATTAACCATAATTAATCTGGATTTAAAGAAAATTGGGCATGACCCGTTCGCACGGAGTCCATATCCCTGTTTTCTTATAGACCAAAAATTTGGAATGTAAGGTAATTTACAAAATACTTCTACATCATTACAACAACTATCATCAACCCAAAAGACATCTGGGTATATATATATATATATACATGCCATATGTGTTGGTAGACAGCTACCCAAAACTCCCAACTTACAAGCAACTAGCTTTACCAAAAGTTAGGCTTCAGAAAAAGGTCCGCTCAAACTCTAGGACCCGAATCGGAAATTTCCTTGCCTTTGTTAACACCACCTGTGATATATAAAAGTGAGGGCTAGCAAATAAAATTTGCTAAGTGAGTTACTAGATCGATATGGAGTGCAAAACATATAACATGTAGTATTATTAAAAAATGATAATTAAATGACAAGTGCAATATCTTTTAATAAAAACGGCGTGAAACTAGCCCACTAATTTGCATAGGTCGCGAGTATAACCCGCTAACCCGCCGTTGCCAACCAACCGGCTTCCATGTCCAGCTGTGCAACTCCAACCGGCTTCCATGTCCGGCCACCTACTCCGTAAGCTTCCGGAAGTAGGAATTTTATACGCACAAACACGTAGTAAGGCGTTGTATATAATAATAATCTGGATATCTAGTGAGGCCAATAATAAATGAGCATAGCTCACAATGGGGTAATCCAGTGTGATCATGTAAAGCATGAAATGGATGATCTCCAAGTATAACATGAAGGTGAATGTATGTAATGAACGGTATCAAGTAAGTATGCTGGCCATAGGCCATGATGAAGTGGTGAACCGCCAATAAGGCAGTATAATAAAACCAGTGCAATGCATCATATAAGAGGATGATGCCAACTAGATATGCACAATGTTATAAATAAAATAAACATGTAATTATGTATGCAACACACACATCAATTCTAGAACTCACTGAAATAGGCTACAGTAGCCTTTGTGTAGATAAACAGCCCAAAAGCCCCTTAACGTCCAACATCGGTAATCGCCACTCCTTTCAGATCCAAACCTATTACACAATGATATTTAAAGAATATATAAGCTTATAATTGTATATCATAAGGTTTGGAATTCAATTAATGTGATTAGAGGCTTTCGGTCTAAATTTCCTATTTTTATTGATACCGCCGCGCCTCTGTTGAGGTTTATAGACTTTTTGGCGATATTTGAGGTTAATTTATATGTTATATGAGTATAGTTTATATAGACTAGTATAAACATATATCATCATATTTTAACACCCTCACAACAATACCTATCCCTTTTTATCAATTACTTTCTTGAAATTACATAATTGAAACAAATTCAAGTTTTGATGAGTTTTTATTTGTTTTCCTACATTCAACAATTCAAAACACCTTAACAATCAATTATGTATCATTACCCATCTTTAAATCTCCATATTTTGGTTTACTACAATTCCATCACTTTTGCCATTTACTTTATTAATTACATATATGAAACCAACCCAATTTTTCTTTTTGATGGGTTTCTTTGGTTTACAGTTTCTGAAACCAACCAATACTTTGCTATTTGCAACTAGATTTTATAAACCCATCATCATCTCACATGGGTATTGCTAGGTTGAAAAAGATGGAGATAAACACACATACTATTAAAATCTCACATACTTACCTTGAGTTTAGCTTATGAGTCTGCACCAAAGTTCTTCACTTTTATTGGCCAAAATCACCAAAAATTTCCAGCCCTTAGGTTTCTGTATGTGAGTATATTTGTGTGTGCAGAATTTCTCCAAGGAAGATGAATGAGGCATAGGCCACGATTGGGGAAGAAAACCCCCATCAATTGGTCAAAAACTTACATCCAAGCCCCTCATTTTATTTCCTTTATTTAATTTCAACCATTATCATATATATATGTATTTATGCTTGAATTGTTTGTACACAAAGTCATAAAGGCTTGTACATAATTCTATAAGTTGCCAAGTTACAAAGCATAAAGCATATAGTACAAGTGAATATAGCATGGGCTAAGATTTTGATTCAAGGCATGATTAAATAATTAATTACAATTCATTTGACCTTTACTTAATTATAATTGGTACCTTAAACTTAAGGGTGTTACAGATAATCCATTTTCAGAAACATACAATCCGGGGTAGAGAAACCATCCCAACTTTCGATGGAAAAATGATCAGCCTACTGATCATCCATTCAAACCGAGATATGAACCACCAAAGAGAGAATATCAATATGGTTCAACTTCAGCAGCTAAGGATGAGCGATATCACAAGTCAAATCATCGTGATCAACCACAATTCCAAGTGGAAACAAATATGACTTCTGCGCAATTTTCAGAGTTTGCTGAATTTATGAAGCAGCAATCAGCTATCAGTACTAAGACCATGGAGATGTTAACTCGCCAGATGGGTCAGATAGCTGAATCACTTACTAGACGTGAGGAGGGGAAGCTTCCTAGCAATACTGTTCCCAATCATTCACATGCTCATCATCATAATAAAGATAAGAAACATGAAATTAACGAAGTTAATGAAGTATCTAAGATAACCACATTAAGGAGTGGAAGAGATGTAGACAATAAAATTGAAATGCCTAAAGAAATAGAGGCAGAAGAAGATACCGACACTAAAGTCGTGTATGAGGAGAAAGAGGATCCAAAGAAGGAGATTCCTAAGAAAGTCTCTTTTAAAGAGCCAATTAAAGCAGTTATTCCAACGCCAAAAGTTGGGGAGGCAGATAAGAATCGGGACACTTCAATTCCTCCACCTTATCCGACTGCTTTAGAAAATCCAAAATCTTCTCCATATGGAAAAAGAGGCCCACATCCAGAAGATCTGTGGGACTTGTTCAATTAAGTTAAGATCAACATTCCTCTGATCAAGGCCATTCAACAGGTTCCCTCTTATGCCAAATTTTTGAAAGATCTCTGTACTCAGAAAAAAAAGTATAAGGTCTCGTTCCCTAAGCAGATCAATTTAACTGAACAGCTGAGTGCATTAGTTTCTAGCTTGCTACCTCCTAAGTTGTAAGATCCTAGATCACTGTTGATTGCAGTAACTATAGGCAATGTGTATATTAAAAAGGCACTGCTTGATCTAGGAGCTAGTGTTAATATCTTATCAGGAAACTCGTTTGATAAACATGATCTTGGCCAGTTACAGACAACTGATATTATCTTACAGCTGGCAGATCGGTCAACCAAGTGCCCAAGAGGTATTTTATCAGATGTCATAGTAAAAGTTGAAGATTTTTACTATCTAGTTGATTTCCTAGTATTGGACACCGAAAGTTCAATAGGAGACACTTAACTGGCTATTATCCTAGGCAAACCTTTCTTAGCCACGATTAATGCACAAATTAATTGTAGGACAGGAGTAGTGGATAATGCCTTTGGTAATAAGAAATTAAGACTGAATGTGTTCAATGCTTCAAGTGTCTTTGCTATTGATTCAGAATGTGATCTTATAGACATGGTGGACGAACTTGCGCAACAGCATAGTTCGTTAATCAACACCAAAGATGCTACTGAGTTATTCTTTGCAGAGAATGAGTTAACCAAATTTTATCCTATTGAGTGTGATAAGCTAGAAGTAGTCATGGAATCCACATTAGAATCGAAACAACCACCGTGGACCCATAGGACTGAAAAACTACCTACTGATTTACCTCAGTCAGCCAAACCTTCAATAGAGCAACCACCTGTTCTAGAATTGAAGGAGCTGTCATCTCATTTAAAGTATGCTTTTCTAGGTCAGAATGACACATTACCGGTCATAATTTCATCAGATCTGACTGAAGAGCAAGAGAAAGCTCTACTGCAAGTATTAGTAAAATATAAAGAAGCAGTAGGGTGGATGATAGCTGATTTAAAAGGAATCAGTCCCACTTTGTGTATGCACCGAATCATTACGGATCCAGAGTCTAAACCAACTTGGGATGCACAAAGGAGGTTAAATCCTAATTTAAGAGATGTAGTTAAGAAAGAAGTATTGAAAAGGTTGGATGTTGGAATTATATATCCTATATCTGATAGTAAGTGGGTAAGTCCAACCCAAATTGTACCCAAGAAATCGGGAATTACAGTAATTAATACTGAAGAAGGAGACAAGATAACTACTCGCCCTGTAACTGGGTGGAGAGTTTGTATTGATTACAGAAAACTCAATTCTGCTACTTCAAAAGATCATTTTCCGCTACCATTAATAGATCAAATAGTTGAAAAATTAGCAGGACAGAAGTTTTACTGTTTCCTCGATGGATATTCTGGTTATAATCAAATCCCGATCCATCCTGAGGATCAAGAGAAAGCTACATTTACTTGTCCCTATGGCACCTTTGCCTACCGAAGGATGCCGTTCGGACTATGTAATGCACCCGCCACATTCCAGCGTTGTATGATGGATATATTTTCAGACATGGTGGGTGGTTCTCTTAAGATATTTATGGACGAGTTCTCCATATTCGATAACACATTTGAAGATTGTCTGGGACATCTAGAAAAGGTCCTAAAGAGATGCAATGAAACCAACTTAGTGTTAAGCTGGGAGAAAAGCCATTTTATGGTAAAAGAAGGGGTAGTCCTAGGTCACATTGTGTCCGAGAGAGGAATGGAGGTAGATAAAGCGAAAGTTCAATTAGTTTCTTCACCACCACCCCCACCAACAATAAAGGAATAAGATCATTCCTAGGCCACGCTGGATTTTATCGGCGATTCAGTAAAGATTTCAGTGAGATCTCAAGGCCGTTTTGAAATCTTCTTTCAAAAGACACCGAGTTTAATTTTGATGATGCTTGTATGAAAGCATTTTAGAAGCTTAAATCAAAATTAACCGAAGCGCCAATTCTGTAATCTCCAAATTGGTCTCAACCTTTTGAGATCATGTGCGATGCAAGTGACTATGCAGTTGGTGCAGTTTTAGGACAAAGATTTGAGAAAAAGCCAGTGGTCATTTACTACGCAAGTAAAATCTTTAATGAGGCACAAATAAATTACACCACTACGGAAAAAGAATTGCTAGCCGTAGTGTTTGCCCTAGATAAATTTAGATCCTATATTGGGAGGGGGGGGGGGGGGCAAAAGTAAATGTGTACTCAGACCACAGTGTTTTAAGACATTTATTGGCAAAGAAGGATGCCAAACCCCGATTGATTCGGTGGATCCTTCTATTACAAGAATTTGACCTAGAAATAAAAGATAAAAAAGACACAGAAAATGTTATTGGCGATCATTTATCAAGGCTTCACTTAATCCCAACAAACTCAACTTATCATATCAGGGACTCCTTCCCTGATGAACAATTATTATTTGTAGCTAAAATTCCCTGGTTTGTGAATTTAGTTAACTATTTCGTAACAGGAAGATTGCCAGAGCACTGGAACTCACGACAGAGAAAATATTTCTATGCTCAAGCAAGGCAATACATTTGGGATGAGCCTGATTTATTTAAAATAGGAACAAATCAAAATTATAAGACGACGTGTCCCTAACTCGGAACACGAGGATATTCTTAAACACTGCCATGCATATGCATGCGGTGGCCATTTCAGTGCAAAGAAAACTGGCCACCAGATACTGCAGTGTGGGTCTTTCTGGCCCATAATATTTAAGGATGCCTACGAGTTTGTTAAGGGATGCACAAGATGCCAGCAAACTGGTGGCATCACAAAAAGAGATGTGTCAAGATCAAAATCACTACCTAAGATTAACTGGTTTGAATTAATCAGAGTATAAACCAATAACCTTGTATTGAATCAAAGTCCAATTAAGGAGTTTGCGGAATAACACTTAACTGTTTTAAGAAAAACTTTCAAAACAAATAATCACATAAACACAATCAATAATCAAATGTCATTTGTATTGCCAATCTCAATGATTACAATCACCTCTAATCTGTTTGATTAGACGAAGAACACAGATTGTTTTTAGGGTTTTACAACCTTAGAGGCTTATGAAAACTTAATCAGAAAGACAATTACAACTGAATAAACTTGTACGTGCTAACTTACAATAGAAAAACCTATTCTATGTATATATACTACTTTCTGATTTGTTTCCTTGATAAACTCTGATTTCTCTGATAGTAGATATGCTTGAATCTTCAAAATATATCTTTTCCTGAATATCAGCACTTTCTGTTTATTGAGCTGTTGAGCAGCTTGAAGTTTATCTGTTGAGCAGCTTGAGTTTGAACACTAGCAGCTTGAACTTTTGAACTAGCAGCTCGAAGTTCTTCAACTAACAACTTGAACTTTGTACTTACACAGAAAATCTACTAATAGTCTGAGAAATCTAACTAACAGCTTGACATACTTAGAATATTTCCCAACAATCTCCCCCTAACTTAAATTCTTTACACAAGACTTTAAGTTTCTATAAAAATAAGGAAATAAAACAAAGTAAAACTGTTATCTACAAACTAAGGCATCCAAAAACTTACAATTGTGAAAGTTTCTGATTAACTGCCTTCAAAAATTCTCTTTTCAGATCTTCTCTATCACAATATATCCTCACTGATATCATCTGTACTAACCATGCCTTTGGAAGATCAAAAAATTCAAAATTGAAGTACATGCTGGATCCATTTGCAAATTTGAGTCTGTATGTCTTTGATTTTACATACAGATCAACTTGTGCAATCTTCATCTCCTTGGCATCTTCTATATCTTTTCTTATTGACTCTGGATCAAAAATGCTTTTTAGGTCTTTTATAGCCTGCTTAACCTGTGGAAGTGAGGACCTGACTTGAGTCACAGATCCAACATGATGCATTCTGGTAAGCTCATCCCTGGTCATCCCTTGAACAATGTGCATTAAACTCTATATTCTTCCTCAGGACCAGTTTCTCTTCTTACTACAAAATGATATTTTAAGTCAATGTTATCCGTTGGCTTAGCATACCAGTATGTAATAAGAGGTTTTGAGAAGTCATGCTGGTCTAGGGACTTTTCAATCTCCATTACTTTCTGAAGCTGATGTTCAAACATCACCCTTTTTATCTGATCAAGCTTTGCTTGAGAGATTGTTTCTGATTGTGGATTTATAGCAACAGCTTGAATAGGAGGATCTGGATTACTGGCACCAGCTTGACTTGATTCCTGTTGGCTTTGGACTTCATGGGAGATTTTAACTGTTTTTCGTTTTTCCATTTCTTTATCATGAATTTCTTGCAACCTCTCTGTATTCATGGACTGAGCCATCTTCTTTGGAATCCCAGCTGAATAGGCAAAATTGATCAAAAACTTTCTGTGCTCTGCCTTTGAATGCCCTGTTGGCATTTTCTTTTTCTTCTCATTCTGTTTAACCACAAACCCTCTTAGGTAATCTCCTAAGCTTTCATCATCTTGCATTGGAGCATGGGTTTGCTGGTCCAGAATTTCATCTTGTTCCTCTGCTAACTGTCTAGCAAATTCAGCATCATGAGCAACCTGGACATCTCTGGATGAAAATTTGTACTTTGGAGATTCTATGAGAATGCCCTTGCCCTTATCCTTAGTTGCAGAGGATGTGGCTTGGACTGTACTGATGGGAGCTTGACTGCCTTCTCTAATAACAACTCCTGTTGTTCTTGTGGGAGCAACTTGAGTTTCTAGGCTAACAGCTTGAGTAGCTGTTGGGACTGTTAGCCTAGAATCTTGGACTGTTGGAGTAGGAACTGGAGCTGCTTGGACTGAACTAGGGATCTCCTGATTCTCCCCCTTTTTGGATGTATTGGTTTGGTCAGGAGGACCTACAACCTTTGCCATCAGGGTTCGAATCATCTTCTCAAGTTGAATGATCTTATTTCCACAGAGGGTGAACCCTTTATGAAAGTAATCCATTCTTTGATTCTGAGCTGAGACTGTCTGTTGAAGTGCTCTGATTTGTGCCCCCTGTGTAGCAATAAGAGACTGGTAGTATTCAAATACTGCCACAATAGGTTTCAGCTTAGGATATGTTAATATCATAAGTTGCAGACTAGCCTCAAGATCAGCAAAAGAGTGTGGTGCTTGTGATCTATCACTGGTAGGAATTCCAGAAGTTGAAGCTTCTGGGCCCCTCTTTTCTTGGTTCTGGGAACTTCCAGAAGGTGCTTGCACACCCTCTGTTGCCATGGGTGTGGTCTTAATTATGTTGACACTATCCTGTGCCTCTTGTACAGAAACAACAGTAGTGTCAGCCACAGTACCCATATGGACATCTTCTGTTGAGATGTCCACCTCCAAATTGAGGATGGGAGAGTCCTCAGTGGGTGCCCTTTGGATATTCTGTGCAGGAGTGTCCTCCTGCACAGGGACATTTGGCTCTTGTAATTGGGCTGAGGAGGAAGGAGCTCCTGAAACCCTTTTTCTTTTGTATAATATAAGTGGGGATGAGGGATTTACAGAAGGATCAGAGGGATTATTTGTATCATGAGGAGTGGGTTGGGATCCTGGGGGTGAAGCAGTGATGTTAGGCTGAGCCTGCTCAGGTCCCTCTCCTCTGTTTAGTGTATTGATGCCCAACATTGCAGAGGGCAATGGGACATCAACGCTCTAAAAATTGGCACTTGTTTTTAGAAGACGTTTTATAGTTGGTAAAGAGTGCCTATGGGAAACATGAGTCCTTTTATGTACATTGAAATTACTGCAAGTTCTTGCAATAATTTCAGCCAAAAAGCTAGGATACATAAAAAATTTCCCATGTTTTATGGCATGATGCCTTAGCATACCCTGAAAAATCATATTAGAAAAATAGAACTGTTGGCCTGTAGATAAACACACTAAGGCAGTGGCTATGTTTGAGGAAAATTCTGACCAACCAGTTCTTTAGGGCTTAAAGGCAGTGGCTATATTTTGCAACTGGTAGTTACAATTGAACGAAACTGGGACCTTTAAAGGTTTCGAAAATATCTAATCCCGCGCACACACTTATGAAAGTTACCAAATTACCCTGCACACTTTAACAGATCAAGTGAAACAACTAGCAGTCCGAGAAAATGAACTAGCAACTTGAGAAAAGACTCAAGCTGTTAGTTGAAAAATAAGCATATCCGAATGAAACAGTGTCTCCCCCTTAAACAAGCATATGAAATAGATACATTTTTCATAAAATAAGAAAGAATGATGAAAAACAAATTAATCCATATTAACCATGCCAATATTTGAAACTAGGAAGGTAAATCTTCCTACATCAAATGGTTTTGTAAATATATCAGCTAACTGATCATCAGTATGAATTTTGGTAACTTGGATTAATTTCTTCTCATTACATGTCCCTTATAAAATGAAATCTGATGTCTATATGCTTGGTTTTGGGAAATTTCACTGGATTTTGTACAATGCTTATTGCACTTGAGTTGTCAATGTAAATAGGAGTGGATAGGAAATTCATACCATAGTCTCTCAATTGATTCTGAATCCACATCACTTAGGAACAGCAGCTTGCAGCTGCTACATATTCTGCTTCAGTAGATGAGGTGGAGACAGTTGTTTGCTTTTTACACTGCCAAGAGACCAATCTTGCTCCTAGATATTGACATCCACTAGTTGTGGACTTTCTGTCAATGTTGCAGCCTCCATAATCACTGTCAGAATAGGCTGTTAGTCCAAGAGGAGAGTCTTTAGGATACCAGAGGCCCAAATGTAGTTGGCCTTTGAGATATCTAAAGATTCTCTTAACAGCCAACAGATGTGAGTCCTTTGGAGCACATTGAAACCTGGCACAAACACAAACAGCAAACATTATATCAGGTCTAGAAGATGTTAGATACATAAGTGATCCTATCAAGGATCTGTATAGGTGAATGTCCACATCTACTCCATCTTTGTCTGCATCAAGCTGCTTGTGAGTGTCCATTGGAGTACTTGCAACTTTGGTATCTTTGTAACCGAACTTTTCCAGTATGTCTTTAACATACTTTGATTGACTTATAAAGAGCCCTGTAGGCTTTTGCTTAACCTGCAATCCTAGAAAGAAGGTGAGTTCCCCCATTGAACTCATTTGAAACTTTTTGTGCATCAATGCCTCAAACTCTTTGCATAGACTGTCATTGGTAGACCCAAAGATAATATCATCAACATATATCTGAACAAGCAGAATCTCAGATTTGATGGACTTTGTGAACAAAGTTTTGTCCAGTGTACCTCTCTTGAAACCATTCTGTAGAACATATGATGACAGAGGGTCATACCATGCTCTAGGGGCTTGGTGGAGTCCATAGAGGGCTTTGTCTAACTTGTAGACTCTGTCTGGATACTTGTAGTCCTCAAATCCAGGAGGTTGACACACATAAACTTCTTCTTCAATTGTGCCATACAGGAAAGCAGACTTCACATCCATTTGATACACTTTAAATCCTTTGAAGCTTGCATAGGCTAGGAACAGTCTGATGGCTTCAATTCTTGCCACTGGAGCAAACACATCATCATAATCTATTCCTTCTTCTTGAGTGTATCCCTGTGCTACCAATCTTGCTTTGTTTTTGATGACTATCCCTCTCTCATCCTTCTTGTTTCTGAACACCCATCGTGTACCAATTGCTCTCTTGCCTTTAGGAAGATCAACTAGAGTCCATACATTCTGAATTTTGAATTGTAGTAGTTCTTCCTGCATTGCCTCAATCCAAGATGGGTCTTTCAAAGCCTCTGATGCCTTTTTGGGTTCTAACTGTGACATGAAACAGGCATGTTCAAAGGCAGCTAGACTGAATTCTGAAATTGCTGAATCAGCATCAGTAGACTCGTTGTGAACCATTGTCCTTGTCTGCACAGGAGTGCGTGGATCACCCATTATCTGATTGAGAGGATGATACTTGTGAACTCTGAGTGTTGGCTCTCTGTTTGTCTGAAGAGAGGTTCCTAGATTTGTATCATCTCCATCAGAACCACTTGATGGTTCAGTTTCAGAAACAGCTTGACTTGAATCTGAGACTGTTTCCCTTTGTGATGGAGTTGTTCCCTCAGGACTTAGGATTGGCATGTCATAGTTTGGATTTGAATCATTCTGTGCATTCAGTACATCTGGTGGGTCACAAGATAGAAGTGGTATGACCGTATACTCATCCCATTGACCAGAATCTGCAACAGTCTGAATCTTTGTACCAACAGCTTGATCATTTGTGCTACCAGCATGAGAATTTGTGTTGGCAGCTTCAACCCTGTTTTCATCAGTTTCTGCACTATACTCAACAAAGCTCAGAGAATTAGTTAGTGAATCTAAATCAAACAACCAATCAGGACCAGTGCCTTTGACATTAGCAGTGTTTTCATTAAATTCAACATCAGCACTTTCTTCAATGGTTTTAGACACACTGTTGTATACTCTATAGGCTTTGCTTTGTGTGGAGTATCCTACAAAGAAACCTTCTTCAGCCTTGCTTTCAAACTTTCCTAAGTGAGTCTTAGTATGCAGAATGGTGCATGAACAGCCAAAAGACTTTAGAAAGGCTATTAAGGGGACTCTATGATGGAATAACTCATATGGAGTTTTCCCTTGTGATTGAACAACCTGAACCCTATTCAGAACATAACAAGCTGTATTGACTGCTTCTGCCCAAAAGGTCATTGGCAGTTTGGAATCAGCAAGCATGGTTCTAGCAGCCTCAATTAAAGTTCTGTTCTTTCTTTCAGCTACACCATTTTGCTGTGGTGTTCTTGGTGCACTATATTGCCTAGCAATGCCTTTAGACTCACAGAAACTGTTTTGGATATGGTTTTTAAACTCAGTCCCATTGTCTGATCTAATCACCTTAACTTTTAAGTTGGATTGGTTTTCTATCTTAAGAATAAAAGATTTAACTAGCTTAGCAGTTTCATCTTTAGTCCTAAGAAAGTATACCCATGTGAATCTGGTAAAATCATCAACAATGACTAAACAGTAAGCCCTTTTATTCAAACTCAAAACAGATATTGGACCAAAGAGATCCATATGAATAAGATGAAGAGCAAATGAGATTGAATTTACTTCTTTGACCTTATGAGAAGTTTTGTGTTGCTTGCCTTTAAGACATGCTACACAATGATCATCACAAATGAACTCCTTTTGTGGTAAACCTCTTACCAAATTCTTTTTGACCAGCACATTCATGGATTTGAAGTTCATGTGACACATTCTTCTGTGCCAAAGAGCAGACTCATTTGATGATGCTTTGGATATCAAACAACTTAAAGTACTTGATTTGGGTAAAAGATCTGTGTCTGTGACACCCTTGCCACATTAACCACCATTTACCATACACCCAGGATTAATCACCATCATACAATTATATAATGATCTGATTACCTAATTAAAGTGCGGAAGCAGAAAGTACGAAAATAAAAGTAATACAAGTTCGTCTAACACCCTACAGTACTACAGGGTTACATAACTAAGTCTACATACTCAAAAGTATTCAATCATCCCCAAATTTATTACAACGATAATTCCATAAACCGAATACCAAGTGAAACAGTAGGAATCTTCAAATGCTTCAACAAACGTCCTAGCTAGATGGTCCCGCAGCGGATTTCCCTTTTCCTGTAAAAAAATGTAACAACTGAAGGGGTAAGCTAATGCTTAGTGAATACCATATGATTTTACACATTCTAAAAATCTTTATGATGCCACCCAGAGTAACCGCGGTAACACATACCGTATACTCTACACGTACTCAAAGTACGCAACCCTGAGCCCGCAACCCCTTCGAGCTGACACTCGGCATTAAGAAACCCACCAAACTGAGGCAAACATACCATTGGGGATGTCATACTGTCTATCCTGAGCATAGAGGTGTCAAACTCTTGGTCATATAGCACAGTAACATCAGAGTTCAGATGCGACCACGCAGGTCCATCAAAAGGATGCACAACAAATGAACGGACATGCAACAAGTATGAATGTGCATCAACATATACGCATGTTAGTAGAGTGCCAAACGAATATGAAACAACATGCCTCAGTAGGCATAGCAAACATAAAGCAGATGCAGACATGCTAAAATCAAAGGTACTCATAGTGGGTGCGTTATTAACTTTATCCAAATTTTATTTCTCCTCGGCTTTCAACCGGATCACAAAGTACCCCACTGTGGGTTAAACAACACCACAAGGGACCTGTAATTCATTTGTAACAACATATCATGTCAATAATTGTTTAAATCCTTAAAACCAAGTTTTACAAGTTTTGCAATATTTTTCCCCATTTTGGTTCCATATCCAAATTCGAACCACAACTAAGTTTGAACCCAACTCAAGTTCAAACCTTATCCTTGGAATATCTTTTGTTATTTTATGTGTTGTCTATGGGTTTCATTCATAATATTCGAGTTTAAAGAGTGGGTTTCAATTTTTAGGCATCAAATTCGAATTTTAGGGGCTAAATTCGAATTTCCCTTCGATTTTAAGGCTAAACTCGAACCCCCCATGGTTAAATTCGAATGTCATTCGAATTTAGGGACCAAAATTCGAATTTAGGGACTTAAATTCGAATTCCTTGGTGTTAGATTCGAATATATACTCGAATTTAGCTCAAAAATCGAGTTTGTTCTTGCATTTCGACTGTGTTCTTGACATTCTCGAGTTTGTTCATATCTACAACTTAAATCCTTCATTTCAAAGCCTAAAATCATGAATATGTCAAGTATTATACCTAGGTTTGATTCTATTACACATACACTATCATATTCTAGTTAAAACTCAAGCAAAACTAGCTTTATTCATGCAAGAAATGATAAACTCGAAATTCATGTTTTCAAAACCAAAATATATAAACTTAATTGGGTCGATTCTTACCTCAATTCGTACGAAATCAAGAATCCAACCGTAGATTGTTGTAGTACTCCTCGAGGTCTTTCCAACAACGTATAAATCCCGAAAATCGGCCGGTCGGTTTGATAGATTTCGTAGAGAGAAGTAGAGAGAGTTTCTAGAGAGAGAGAGAGAGTGTAGAGAGAGAGAGAGAGAGAGAGAGAGAGAGTAAATGTGAAAATGAAAGGCATTTGACCTTTTTATTCTCATCTTTCCCATTTTGCACATTTCACCCCTCAACTTAATCGGTTCCATAAAATACTGATTTATTATTAGTTTTATCATTATCAACTTTTATAATCTTAATACTCCATAATAATAATTCAGAGTTCAAATTTTCTTAAAATAACAACAAACTTTCTGAATATCCCAAATACATAATAATTGCTCATAATTCAACTTAATTATAAATTATCCGCCTAAATAGATCCAAATTACAGTAATTTTAACATCAGGATGTTACAGCATGGGCTCCACCACGCTCAAACTTCGTCCTCGAAGTTATGTGGATTCAAACAATCGCGGATATTTCCTCAACATTTCCGACTTAAATTCCCATGTATGATCTGCTCCCTTATGATGCTTCCAACGTATAAGCACCATTTCAATCTCCTTGCTCCTTATCTTTTTCATCTTTGTGTCTAACACACACTCCGACTCTTAAACATTTCGGAGCCTTTCATCAACTTGCAGCTCAGTGTGGTCAGCCCAATCTTCATTGTCGGCAGTAAAAGACTTCCTAAGATTCCCAACATGAAACACCGGGTGTATGCCCGACATCCCTTCAGGCAACTCTAACCGATAAGACTGGTTTCCAACCTTTTCGACAATCCTGAATGGTCCGACGAATCTCGGAGCCAACTTTCCTCTCTTCACAAAACGAGTAACACCTCTCATAGGTGATACTTTTAGATATACCCAATCATTTAGCTCAAAACTGATTGGCTTGTGTCTTTTATCGTAATAACTTTTCTGACGATCCTGGGCCGCTTTCATATTCTGTCTCACCAACTGAATCTTCTCATTCGTTTCCTGCAATAATGCCGGCCCAGCAATCGGCGTTTCACCGGTTTCCCTCCAACATGTAGGAGTCCTACATCTTCTCCCATATAGAGCCTCAAACGGCGCCTTCTTTATCGTCGCGTGGTAACTATTATTATATGAAAACTCGATCAGTGGCAAATGATCGTCCCAATTACCACCGAGATCCAATATGCACGACCGCATCATATCTTCAAGCGTTAGGATGGTCCGCTCACTCTAACCATCAGTTTGCGGACGGTAAGCTGTACTCATTGCTATTCTCGTGCCCAACCCTTCTTGTAAAGCCGACCAAAAGTTGGAAGTAAATCGGCTATCTCGATCTGATACTATGGACTTAGGCACTCCATGCCTAGAAACTATCTCAACCACATAAATCTGTGCTAACTTTTCCAGAGAATAGCTTTCCCGAATCGGTATAAAGTGTGCTGATTTGGTCAATCTATCAACAATCACCCAAACAACATCGTGTTGACGCCTAGTCTTGGGCAGTTTTGTAACGAAATCCATAATAATATGCTCCCACTTCCATTCCGGAATGGGAAGCGGTTGCAAACTACCGTAAGGTTGTTGGTGTTCGGCTTTCACTAACCGACAAGTCCTGCATCTTTCCACATACTGGCCTATATCCTTCTTCAATCCGGGCCACAAGAAGTCTGCTTTCAGCTCGTTGTACATCTTTGTGCTCCCGGGATGTACAGAAAATTTCGATTGATGAGCTTCTTCTATGATCAGCTTTCTCATGCCTCCAAACTTTGGCACCCATATCCTTCCATAAACTCCTTTCAGACCCGATTCACTAGTTTCCATATTCTTCATTTGCACCCTTATATCCTCATTACCAACATTTTCATCTTTCAAGGCTTCCTCTTGAGCGGCCTTGACATCATCAATAAATGTGGAGGTCAGCATTGTTGACGTCATCATATAACAGCAATCCTTAGCATATGCTTTGCGACTCAAAGCATCGGCTACTACATTAGCCTTTCCAGGATGGTAAAGGATCTCACAGTCGTAATCCTTTATTAGTTCCATCGAACGTCTCTGCCTCATATTTAGCTCCTTCTGACTAAAAATATATTTCAAACTCTTATGATCCGTATAAAGTTGACACTTAGTACCGTACAGATAGTGCCTCCATAACTTCAATGCAAATGTGACTGCTGTCAACTCAAGATCATGAGTTGAATAATTCTTTTCGTGTTGCTTAAGCTGTCTCGAGGCATACGCAATTACTTTTCCTCGCTGCATCAGTACAGCACCTAACCCCAACCTCGAAGCATCGGTGTAAACCACAAAATCCTCATTGCCCTCCGGTAGAGCAAGTATTGGCGCCTCACTTAATACCTTCTTCAAAACCTAAAATGCCTCTTGTTGCACGGTTTCCCAAACAAAAGGTACATTCTTCTTTGTCAATGCAGTCAAGGGGACTGCAATCTTTGAGAAATCCTTAATAAATCTCCGATAATATCCTGCCAGCCCAAGAAAACTTCTAACTTCATTAGCTGATCGAGGCGGCTCCCAGTTCTTTATTGCTTTAACTTTGGCTGGATCCACAGAAATCCCAGCCCCCGAAATCACATGTCCCAAAAACTGAATCTGTTGCAGCCAAAACTCACACTTTGAGAACTTGGCATACAACCTTTCTTTTCTCAGCAATTCTAATAGTTCCCTTAGATGTTCAGCATGCTCAGCTTCAGTCTTAGAATACACCAATATATCATCAATAAACACAATTACCGATTTATCCAACATCGGTCTACATACTCTATTCATTAGATACATAAACACTGCAGGGGCGTTGGTTAACCCAAAAGGCATTACCAGAAACTCGTAGTGACCATACCGAGTCCTGAAAGCTGTCTTTGGCACATCTTCTTCTCGAACCTTCAATTGATGATATCCTGACCTCAGATCAATCTTAGAAAATACACTAGCCCCATGCAATTGATCAAACAAGTCATCTATCCTTGGCAATGGATACTTGTTCTTTATTGTCAACTTATTCAGCTCCCGGTAATCGATGCACATCCTCATGGTGCCATCTTTCTTCTTCACAAACAATACCGGAGCTCCCCACGACGATGAACTCGGTCGAATGAAGCCCTTGTCCAACAACTCCTGGAGATGTGTCATCATCTCTTTCATTTCGGTTGGGGCAAGGCGATAAGGAGAACGAGCTACCGGTGCAGCTCCAGGGATCAGATCAATTTTAAATTCCACTTGTCTTTCAGGCGGCACGCCAGACAAGTCTTCCGGAAACACATCTGGGAATTGTGAAATAACAGGCACATCGGCCAAAGTACTCTTCTCAGCCTTGGCATCAATAGCATATGCCAGGTAGGCGTCACACCTCTTTGCAACAAGCTTTCGAGCTTTTGCAATGGTCAACAGACACAGATCCCCACTTCTCCTATCCCCGTAAATACAGATCTCACGCCCCTCCGGAGTAGTTATCTTGATCATACGCTTCTTACACACTATATGGGCTTCATTCTCAATCAACCAATCCATCCCGACAATCACGTCGAATTCACTAAACTCAATCGGAATCAAGTCTAAATTGAAGACTACATCTTCAATTACTAACGTGCAGTTACGGTATACGTGATCTACCTTGACTAGAGTGTTGCTAGCAGTTTCTATGTCAAGTACGGCTATTAATTTAGATAAAGGCATGGCAAGTTGTTGTACAAACATAGTAGATACAAACGAGCGGTTGGCACCAGAATCAAATAGCACTCGTGCAGGTAAAGAGTTAACTATAAACGTACCCGTAACCACCTCCGGTTCTTCTCTGGCTTCCTCTGCGGTAATCTGGAATGCACGAGCTGGTGTCCTTTGTGGCTGGTTCCGGCGGTTGACTATAGTGCCCCCATACACCACATGGAGCAGCAGCTGCTGGAGCGTTCTTTCGGCAGTTTCTACTATAGTGCCCCCATACACCACATTTATGGCAAGCATCCGATCTCCGTGGGCACTCATTCTGATAGTGGCCCAACTCTCCACAACAAAAACATGCACGTCCGTTGGTGCACTTGCCGAAATGTTCTAAATGACATTTGTTGCAGTACTGTGGCTCAGTGTTGATAGAGTACGCTCGAGCACGACCAGAAGAACTAGACTGTCGACGGAAAGACTGTTGCGGTGAATATTGGGATGATCGTGAAGAACCCGAGTAGCCTCCATCGCGTTGACGTTTCGGTGGTGAAGGTTGAGTTGGGTTAGCTGAAGCAGCAGGAGACCCCATTACATACCCTGACATACCCAGGATTTGTTCCACATTCCTGGCGGCTTCCAGTAGACCAGCAAAGGTGGGGTAATGTACATTGCTCATTACCCTTTGAATTTCCAAATCAAGACCAGCCTCAAACCTGGTCACTTTTCTTTCCTCGGTATCCGGCGCGAACAAACTCAGCCTCGTGAACTCTACCGCGTACTGGGACACAGACTTAGTCCCCTGAATCAATGTCATAAACTTAGCTTCTAGTCTTCGGCGCTCATCGGCCGGGCAGTATTGCTGAGTGAAAATTTCAGTAAACTCAGCCCATTTCATTACAACAACCTTCTCCATTGTTAGTGCATTCACCATCGAATTCCACCACATTACTGCGTCTTTGGTGAACATGGCAGTAGCGAACCGGACCATATCCTTCTCAGCACAATCGCTGATTCGGAATGTCCTTTCTGTAGCTGTTATCCACTCCAATGCAGTAACAGCATCACCCAACCCAGTAAATTTTACTGCTCCATTTCCCTTAAAGTCCTTGAAACGACAACCCCTGGGCTTATTAGATGACCCAGTGTTGTCACCTTGCTCGTCATCGTTTCCCTCTCTTTCCTTATTCTTCCTCTTATCTTCTCTTCGCTTAGCTTTGACCTCATCTCGAGCCCGAAACTGGTCCTGAATCATCCGATTTTGCTCAGCCATCATGGCTAGCATCATTTCTCTCGTCTCTTCTGGTGTCATTCCTCCTCCAGACATGTTCTGAAATATGAAACATATAACTTATTTAGTAACATGTCATTAATTTAAAGACACCACCCAATTGTCCATTATGTTAGTCAATTTCCTATGATTTCTAGATCGTAACCTATCTTAGTTCAGATCATTACTTAAACCACTACGTATCATCACTTAATGTTTGAGACCAAGACCTCACGGACACTTGAATCTCAAACTACTGCTCTGATACCATAAGTTGTGACACCCTTGCCACATTAACCACCATTTACCATACACCCAGGATTAATCACCATCATAAAATTATATAATGATCTGATTACCTAATTAAAGTGCGGAAGCAGAAAGTACGAAAATAAAAGTAATACAAGTTCGTCTAACACCCTACGGTACTACAGGGTTACATAACTAAGTCTACATACTCAAAAGTATTCAATCATCCCCAAATTTATTACAACGATAATTTCATAAACCGAATACCAAGTGAAACAGTAGGAATCTTCAAATGCTTCAACAAACGTCCTAGCTAGATGGTCCCACAGCGGATTTCCCAACCATGCTGTAACATCCTGATGTTAAAATTACTGTAATTTGGATCTATTTAGGCGGATAATTTATAATTAAGTTGAATTATGAGCAGTTATTATGTATTTGGGATATTTAGAAAGTTTGTTGTTGTTTTAAGAAAATTTGAACTCTGAATTATTATTATGGAGTATTAAGATTATAAAAGTTGATAATGATAAAACTAAGAATAAATCAATATTTTATGGAACCGATTAAGTTGAGGGGTGAAATGTGCAAAATGGGAAAGATTGGAATAAAAAGGCCAAATGCCTTTCATTTTCACATTTACTCTCTCTCTCTCTACACTCTCTCTCTTTAGAAACTCTCTCTACTTCTCTCTACGAAATCTATCAAACCGACCGGCCGATTTTCGGGATTTATACGTTGTTGGAAAGACCTCGAGGAGTACTACAACAATCTACGGTTGGATTCTTGATTTCGTACGAATTGAGGTAAGAATCGACCCAATTAAGTTTATATATTTCGGTTTTGAAAACATGAATTTCGAGTTTATCATTTCTTGCATGAATAAAGCTAGTTTTGCTTGAGTTTTAACTAGAATATGATAGTGTATGTGTAATAGAATCAAACCTAGGTATAATACTTGACATATTCATGATTTTAGGCTTTGAAATGAAGGATTTAAGTTGTAGATATGAACAAACTCGAGAATGTCAAGAACACAGTCGAAATGCAAGAACAAACTCGATTTTTGAGCTAAATTCGAGTATATATTCGAATCTAACACCAAGGAATTCGAATTTAAGTCCCTAAATTCGAATGACAATCGAATTTAACCATGGGGGGTTCAAGTTTAGCCTTAAAATCGAAGGGAAATTCGAATTTAGCCCCTAAAATTCGAATTTGATGCCTAAAAATTGAAACCCACTCTTTAAACTCGAATATTATGAATGAAACCCATAGAAAACACATAAAATAACAAAAGATATTCCAAGGATAAGGTTTGAACTTGAGTTGGGTTCAAACTTAGTTGTGGTTCGAATTTGGATATGGATCCAAAATGGGGAAAAATATTGCAAAACTTGTAAAACTTGGTTTTATGGATTTAAACAATTATTGACATGATATGTTGTTACAAATGAATTACAGGTCCCTTGTGGTGTTGTTTAACCCACAGTGGGGTACTTTGTGATCCTGTTGAAAGCCGAGGAGAAATAAAATTTGGATAAAGTTAATAACGCACCCACTGTGAGTACCTTTGATTTTAGCATGTCTGCATCTGCTTTATGTTTGCTATGCCTACTGAGGCATGTTGTTTCATATTCGTTTGGCACTCTACTAACATGCGTATATGTTGATGCACATTCATACTTGTTGCATGTCCGTTCATTTGTTGCGGATCCTTTTGATGGACCTGCGTGGTCGCATCTGAACTCTGATGTTACTGTGCTATATGACCAAGAGTTTGACACCTCTATGGTCAGGATACACAGTATGACATCCCCGATGGTATGTTTGCCTCAGTTTGGTGGGTTTCTTAATGCCGAGTGTTAGCTCTAAGAGGCTGCGGGCTCAGGGTTGCGTACTTTGAGTACGTGTAGAGTATACGGTATGTGTTACTGCAGTTACTCTGGGTGGCAACATAAAGATTTGTAGAATGTGTAAAATCATATGGTATTCACTAAGCATTAGCTTACCCCTTCAGTTGTTACATTTTTTTACAGGAAAAGGGAAATCCGCTGCGGGACCATCTAGCTAGGACGTTTGTTGAAGCATTTGAAGATTCCTACTGTTTCACTTGGTATTCGGTTTATGGAATTATCATTGTAATAAATTTGGGGATGATTGAATACTTTTGAGTATGTAGACTTAGTTATGTAACCCTGTAGTACCGTAGGGTGTTAGACGAACTTGTATTACTTTTATTTTCGTACTTGCTGCTTCTGCACTTTAATTAGGTAATCAGATCATTATATAATTGTATGATGGTGATTAATCCTGGGTGTATGGTAAATGGTGCTTAATGTGGCAAGGGTGTCACAGTGTCCAAACAGTAGACATTTACCTTTCTTGGTGTTCTAAGTAAAACAAGATTTTCAGGTATTTTAAAATCTTTTGAAAGAACAATGCACTCAGAATCTGTGAAGACAACAATATTTTGTTCATCACAGATTTGAGACACACTTAATAAATTGTACTTCAGTTATTCAACATACAAAACATCATTGAAAAGCATATTGCCTGCTTTGACAGTACCTTTACCTGTGACCTTACCTCCCTTGGAATTTTCTCCAAATGCAACAAAACCTCCTTCAAAGCCTTTGAAATTTTAAAAGCATTCAGAATTGCCTGTCATGTGCCTAGAGCATCCACTGTCCAAATGCCATCTTGTTTTATGTTGTGACCTGTGGTTGCCCTGCACAAATAAAAGCTTAGTTAGTAATGGAGTAAACCCAAACCAAGTTGGTTTTGGGTTGTCCTTGTGCATTGACATAACTAAACACTGTCTTTGACTTCTTATACTTAGTGAGATCCACTGATGGATTATGTGGAGAGTATTTAGTTATGACATGAGGTATCCAGGTGTTTTGTCCATTCTTTGCAGTAACAGTCTCAGATGATCCATCACCAGTTCCAGTTTTGAGCCCAGCAGTCTGAACTGAGTCTGTAGTGCTAACAGCTTCAGAATTTGCACTAACAGTTTCAACTTTAGGCTTGACAGTTTCAACATTTGTATCAACAGTTTCACCTGAGTTTTTGCCTTTAACACACCATATATGTTTAAAATTTGATTTTGGTTTTGCTAAAACTTGTTTTTGGTGTGTGGACTGTTTTTTATTGACTTTTGAGAACCTGTGATCAACTGTTTTCTTTGGAACTGGTGCAACAGGTGGTTTGACCATACGATTTTTAGTGTTTTAACAAATGCCTGTTTCTGAACCACAGTCTGTTTTGCAAGCAATGTCTGGCCAAATGATTTTTCCTGCCACAATGGAAACATCTTTTGACTGTTTTGATTTTAAAACCAGTTTTATCATACCATAACTGGTTCTTCTTCCTTTGATTTCCCCTTGCTTGCTGTTGTTTGGAAAACTTTTGGAGACCATGCTTTTGGCATGTGCAGATTGGAACAGTCTTACCCCTTTTATTACCTTTTGAGGAAGATGCAGTGTTACAATTAGAAGGTACAGAAACCTGGGGAGCAGCATGGCATACACTCATCTTCTCTTTTCCTTTCTTACTGGGGTTTGGGGCTGTTGTAGGTACACTCATTGTTTTGTGTCCTTTCTCAGCTTCTTTGCACTCACAGTCTTCATTTAGTGAGATCTTCTTTAGATTCATCAGGACTGGTTTCAAGGACAGGATCTACAGTGATCATAGACTCATCTAATGGTTCATTAACAAGCCTATCAGCAACTTCACTCATTGGATGAATGTATTTGTTGTTGTATGGAGGTGGAGTGGCTCTGTATCCTATACCTTCTTTGGGATTGAGCTGAGATTTTACCCTATCTTTAAATTGATTTCCATTAGGTGTTCCAGCTTTTGATTTGCCAATTTGAAATTTCCTAGATCTATATTGACAGATTCTAGTTTCTTATTAGCTTCTAACACCTTCTGATCAGCCTCATCTAATTTCTTATTTAGGGACTCTATTTTCTTATTCAGCTCCTTTTTCTCCCACTCATGATATGTTCTATCATGTCCCATTTGAATCTCATTATCCTTATAGTCATTGATATGTTTTTCTAGATATTCTATGGCCTGCATATATTCATATCTCCTTTCTTCCATCTTAGCTAGAGTTTTGCACATGCTCTCATTATGATCTATGTACTTTTTAACCATATTTTTACATGTTTGAGGGCAAAGTTTAGCAGTTACCTCAGATGGTAGTTCAGTGGAGGTGAGATTTGATGTTTCTGCCATTAGAGCTTGATTTTGAAACTCTTCCTCTGTCTGATCACTCCAGTCAAACACATTGTCTTCTTGAGAAACAAGTGCTTGTGATGATGAAGCTTGAGTAGTTTGCTGGGTTCTTGGTGGCTGTTGACCTTGGGATCTGCATTCTCTGGCAAAGTGGCCAAGCTTGTGACATTTAAAGCATTCAACTTTGGATTTATCAAATGCTGGTTTCCCTTCAGGTCTGGCTTGGAAGTTTGATCTGCCAGTTCTTTTCAGAAACCTTTTAGCCCTCATAGTGAACATTGCATGCTGCCATTTCAAGTCCATCTCTTCTAGATCATCTGGATAGATCTGTTCTAAATCTTCAACATTTAAAGCAAACAGTCCATCATTGGCAACAAAGGCCTCATAATGAACTTAAGTAGAGTTACCATCAGCACCTGAGAAGGAATCACAGCAGTTAGATTTATTAGTTAATGCTGATGACAGTAGAGCAGTGTTATGACACTCTCAAACTGTTGTAAAGATCATCTAGCTCTATTTCATCAAGAGTGTCTTTGGTTCTCCATTGGGCAGCATAGACTGTCCACTCTTCACCAAGAGATCTGAGAAATTTTCTGTTTACTTCATCTTGATCCAAGCAGACTTTGGCACTCTCCAATTCACCTATCAGTTTGTTAAACCTGTCAAATATTTGAGTAAGGTTTTCATTCTTGCCACCAGAAAAGTTCTCATACTGCTGTTTCAAAAGATCCTTTTGATTTCTCTTGGTGCTAGCATTGCCAGCAAATCTTTTCTCTAAAGCAATCCAAAGAGAATGAGCAGTGTAAAACTTTTTAAACTGGTGTTGATAAGCACTAGGAATGGCTATTTGTAGAAGTGTAAGAGCTTTCACTTCATTCATTCTAGCCTTTCTTTCAAGTTCAGTTTTTGGAGGAGTTTTTATGTGTTTGCCCTCAGCATCAAGTTCAGGATCAACTACAGGAATAAATTCAACAGCTTCCCATATGACATAATCAATAAATTGAATATGTTGTTGAATCCTGAGTTTCCACATCTCAAACTTAGTGGGTTTGAGCATAGGCACTTTGAGTCCTTGCCCAGATCCACTACTGCTATTATCAAATTCCATTGCAGAAAATTTAAAATTTTAAAAGAAAGCTTCTGACTTTGAAAGCAAAGAAAAACCTGTGGCTCTGATACCACTTGTCAAGATCAAAATCACTACCTAAGATTAACTGGTTTGAATTAATCAGAGAATAAACCAATAACCTTATATTGAATCAAATTCCAATTAAGGAGTTTGCGGAATAACACTTCACTGTTTTAAGAAAAACTTTCAAAACAAATAATCACATAAACACAATCAATAATCAAATGTCATTTGTATTGCCAATCTCAATGATTACAATCACCTCTAATCTGTTTGATTAGACGAAGAACACAGATTGTTCTTAGGGTTTTACAACCTTAGAGGCTTATGAAAACTTAATCAGAAAGACAATTACACCTGAATAAACTTGTATGTGCTAACTTACAATAGAAAAACCTATTCTATGTATATATACTGCTTTCTGATTTGTTTCCTTGATAAACTCTGATTTCTCTGATAGTAGATATGCTTGAATCTTCAAAATATATCTTTTCCTGAATATCAGCACTTTCTGTTTATTGAGCTGTTGAGCAGCTTGAAGTTTATCTGTTGAGCAGCTTGAGTTTGAACACTGGCGGCTTGAACTTTTGAACTAGCAGCTCGAAGTTCTTCAACTAACAACTTGAACTTTGTACTTACACAGAAAATCTTCTAACAGTCTGAGAAATCTAACTAACAGCTTGACATACTTAGAATATTTCCCAACAAGATGAAATGCCTATGACCCCGATATTAATTGTCGAAATATTTGATGTATAGGGTATTAATTTTATGGGACCTTTCCCTAAATCATTTGGATATGAATACATCTTAGTTGCAGTAGATTATGTTTCCAAATCGGTGGAAGCAGAAGCTATGATAACCGAAATGTGTGCAAATTTGTTAAAAGAAATATCTTGGCAGGACATGGTATCTTGTAACATCCTTAGATTTAAATTATGGTAATTGAGGTTTAATTAGTTGAACTTTTAAATTAATGTAATTTAAGTTGGATTATGAAAGTTGGTACTGAATTTGGATTAATTATGAAAGTTGGTTGCTTTATTTAGAAATTGAGAAATTTCAATTTATTTAAGTGAATACGATTATTAAATTGTTAAGGATAATAAAATAAAGATAGAATTCTTTATTTTATAAAATCAGTATTTAATGGAACTGGATAAGTGGAGGGACTAAATGTGTCAAGAGCCGAAAGTATGGAATAAAAGGGTGGAAAGTCTTTTATTCATTTCATTTTCACCAAACTCTTTCTCTCTAAAACTCTACTCTCTCTCGGCTCTCTCTCTCTAAACAAATCAAGAAGAACAAGTTCGTGGAAATTGAAGCTGAAAACTTGGATTCAAGTGGTTAAGAAGGAACTAAAACATCTACAAGCAACGAATTAAGGTAAACATTTCACCAACTCTTCGAAATTTATGGTTTTGGGTTCGGTTTTGAGAGAAAATCGAATCACTGATTTGGTGTCGTAGATGTTAATGCATGTATGATTAAGTTGTAGATTCGTTTAAATCTAGTGTATACGATGCTACATACTGAATTTCAGCTTCTGAAACAACCTCTAAGTATGATTTTTTTTGAAATTACTATGTGTTAGTGTGTGTAAGTGTTCGACGGTTGATACAAGAATGGTCAAAAAGGGGTTTGGTTTGGTACATAAAAGTGTTATTATTTGATACAATGAATTAGTACAAAATGATTAGGAATTAAATCCGGAAAATGACAAAACTGCACAATTATGAACATAGAAGGTCCGAATTCGGATCCAGTATGAACTCAGATGGTCCGAATTCGGATGAGATCCGGATTTCAGATACTCAAAACTGAAAATATTTACAAGTGTTGGGTTTCGGTTGGAGTTCGAATTCGGATGGGTCCGAATTCTGATAGGTCCGAAAAGCTGGGTCCGAACTTATATATGGACCGAATTTGTATGTGGTCCGAAATCGGGTGGGGTCCGAATTCGGGCATGGGATCCGAATTTCGGGTCAAATGTTGCAAAACTTATAAAAATTAAGTTTTAGGTAATTAAACAGTTATTGATGTAATGTTTTGTTACAACTGACTTAACAGGTCCCTTGTGTTGTTGTTTAACCCACAGTGGGGTACTTTGTGGATCCGGTTGAAAGTCCGAGGAGAAATAAAATTAACTGAAATTAACTAACGCACCCACTGTGAGTACCTTTGATTTTCACATGTCTGCATTTGCTTTATGTTTGGTTTGCCTGTTGAGGCATGTTGTTTCACTTTCATTTGTCATTTGACTAACCTGCGTATATGTTGATGCACATTTTATTTGTTGCATGTCCGTTTCTTTGTTGTGCATCTTATTGATGGACCTGCGGGGTCGCATCTGTATTCTGATGTTACTGTGCTATATGACCAAGAGTTTGACACCTCTGTGGTCAGGATAGGAAGTAGGTCATCCCCGATGTTATGTTTGCCTCAGATGGTTGGTTTTTCTTACGCCGAGTGTCATCTCGAAGGAGCTGCGGCTCCGGTTCCGTACTTTGAGTACGTAGAGAGCATACGGTATGTGTTGCAGGTGTTACTCTTGGGGGGCGTCATAGGGATTTGTGGAATGTGTAAAATCATTGGTATTCACTAAGCATTCACTTACCCCTCAGTTGTTGATTTTTTACAGGAAAAGGAAAATCTGCTGCCGGACCTTCTAGTTAAGTCGTTTGTGAAGTTTTGGAAGATTTGATACAACTCAATCGGTAAAAGAACTATGGGGCTAATTTTGTAATATGTTTGGGATGTTGTAATAAAGTTTGAGTATGTAGATTTAGACTTGAAACCTTGTAGCACTGTAGGGTGTTTGAAACAGTTGTATTTCTATATTATTATGTACTTTATGCTTCCGCACTTTAATTTAAGTATTCAGATCATTATGTAATCATGTGTTTGGTGATTAATCCTGGGTGTATTGTAATGGTGGTTATTGTGGTCAGAGCAGTAGTTTGAGATTCAAGTGTCCGTGAGGTCTTGGTCTTAAATATTAAGTGATGATACGTAGTCATTGTAAGTAATGATCTGATCTAAGATAGGCTACGATCTAGTAGTCATAGGAGATTAACTTTCATACGGGATAATGGGTGGTGTTTCTAAATAATTGACATGTTACTAAACAAGTTTATGTTTTATATTTCAGAACATGTCTGGAGGAGGAATGACACCCGAAGAAACAAGAGAAATGATGCTAGCCTTGATGGCTGAGCAAAATCAGATGATTCAAGACCAGTTTCGGGCTCGAGATGAGGCCGAAGCTAAAAAAAGGAAAGACAAGAGAAAGAACAAGGAAAAAGAGGGCAACAATAATGAACAAGATGACAATACTGGGTCATCTAACAAGCCCAAAGGTTGTCGATTTAAGGATTTCAAGGGAAATGGAGCAGTTGAATTTAATGGGTTGGGTGATGCTGTTACTGCACTGGAATGGATAACAGCCACAGAAAGGACTTTCCGAATCAGCGATTGCGCTGAGAAGGACATGGTTCGATTTGCCACGGCTATGTTCAACAAAGATGTAGTAATGTGGTGGAATTCAATGGTGAATGTGTTAACTCTGGAAAAGGTTTCTGTAATGACATGGGCTGAGTTTACTGAAATTTTCACTCAACAATATTGCCCGCTGATGAGCGTCGAAGACTAGAAGCTAAGTTAATGACATTGATTCAGGGGACTAAGTCTGTGTCCCAGTATGCGGTAGAGTTCACGAGGCTAAGTTTGTTCGCGCCTCATCAGGTTGATACAGAGGAAAGAAAAGTGACCAGATTTGAGGCTGGTCTTGATCTGGAAATCCGAAGGGTGATGAGGAACGTACGTTACCCCACATTTTCTGGTCTATTGGAAGTCGCCAGAAATGTGGAACATATTCTGAGTATGTCTGGGTATGTGATGGGGTCTGCTGCTGCTTCAACTAACCCAACTCAACCTTCACCATTGAAACGTCAACGCGAAGGAGGCTACTCTGGTTCTTCATGATCATCGCAGTGTTCACCGCAACAATCTTACCGTCGATAGTCTGGTTCGTCCAATAGGGCTCGTGCGTACTCCATCAACACCGAGCCACAATACTGCAATAAATGTCATCTGGAACACTTCGGCAAGTGTACTAATGGGTGTGCATGTTTTTGCTGTGGAGAATTGGGCCACTACCAGAATGAATGCCCATGGAATTCGGATGCTTGCCATAAGTGTGGTGTATGGGGGCACTATAGTAGGAACTGTCGAAAGAATGCTTCAGCCGCTGCTCCAACGTCAACTCGATCATCTTGAGGATCAAGTGGTGGTTCAGTCAACCGCCAGAACCAGCCACAAAGGGCACCGACTCGTGCTTTTCAGATAACGTCGGAGGAGGCTAGGGAGCACCCGGAGGTGGTTACTGGTATGTTCATTGTTAACTCTTTGCGTGCAAGAGTGTTATTTGACTCGGGTGCCAATAGATCTTTTGTATCTACCATGTTTGCACAACAACTGTCTATGCATCTATCTAAGTTATCTGCCATACTTGACATAGAAACTGCTAGTAACACTCTAGTCAAAGTAGATCACGTATATCGTAACTGCACTTTGGTAATTGAAGATGTAGTCTTCAATTTGGATCTGATTCCAATAGAACTCAGTGAGTTTGACGTGATTGTCGGGATGGACTGGTTGATTGAGAATGAAGCCCACATAGTTTCTAAGCAGCGAATGATAAAGATAACTACTCCGGAGGGGCGTGAGATCTGTATATATGGGGATCAGAGGAGCGGGGATCTGTGTTTGTTGACCATTGCAAAAGCCTGAAAGCTTGTTGCAAAGGTGTTAGGCACAAAAAGGCCTCAGTCAAACCTGCTCTGCATCTGAGGGGGAGATTATTAATCAATCCTGTTGATGCTTCTGAAGGTTGAATTTAAGGCATGTTATATGCCTTATTGAAACCTGAAAATGATTTGCAATTTCAGCCTAAAGCTGTTCTATGTGTTGCATGTGTTGCAACAAAGGCAGGGCATATGTGAAAAAGTTAATGGAGAGAGTGAAAGATCTTGGCCTGATCTCAACTGATATAAGTGAGGGTGTCTCTGTGACATATCCCAAAATAAAAGCCAAGAGGACAAGGAAAGACTCAGAGCTGGAAGAACTCCTTATGATGATTGAACAGGGATATTATGTTGTGGAAATCAAAGGAGTTAATCACAGCCTGCCCAAAGGAGTGGAGTTTGAAGAAGGCAAGGTAATTGAAGAGCCTGAGTTAGGGGCATTTTTTGTAGATCCGTTAACCCAGAAAAAGTGTTTTCAAAGAGCTTCAGACCTACACAAAGTTGGTCTTAAGCAGCTTGTAGCCTTCAGAATTGCCAACTCCTTCAGACAGTCTAGCAAATGGAGAGCAGCCATCTTGGATGAGCTAAGAAGTTTTTATGACAGAGGTGAGCTTCAAGATCCAAACTTCATGTTTCTCAGAGCTGAAATCCAAGATTTGGAAGAAACAAGGGAGGAACTTGAAAGAATATTTGAAGAAGGACTGCCACCTCCAGTACAGTGATGACCATCTGCCATCTGGGTAGGTGAAGAATGGAAGCTGTCCATCAGTTGGACAGACTTACCATTTTCTGCTCCCAACAAAAACAGTCCAATGTACATTAGTTGTACTTTATTTACATATGTTGTAATTTCCTTTTACATTAGTCGTAATATACATCAGTACATTAGTTGTACTTTTGTAAGAACATGTGTTGTTCTAATGTAATCAAAAATCAGTGTATATATAAACTGATCTTTTACTTTATGTTGATGTTGTAATTCTATTTCAACAAATGTACTGTAAAAATATATAGTGATTTTTGATAAGACCAGCTTAGACTAGTTATTGCAAATAGGGGGAGATTGTTAGGCACAAAAAGGCCTCAGTCAAATCTGCTCTGCATCTGAGGGGGATATTATTAATCCTGTTGATGCTTCTGAAGGTTGAATTTAAGGCCTGTTATATGCCTTATTGAAACCTGAAAATGATTTGCAATTTCAGCCTAAAGCTGTTCTATGTGTTGCATGTGTTGCAACAAAGGCAGTTTTGCCCAAGCTGTTCAGTCTGCTGAACAGGCTGGACATAAACTGTCTACGCTGCTCTACACTGATGAGCAGCTTGGGCAGTTTACAAGTGTTCTGTTCTTTGTGAACAGAACCTGTTCTTTGTGAACAGAACCTGTTCTTTGTGAACAGGCTAAACACTTTATGGAATGTGTTTCCAAGTCCTCATGTATTGTATTTGACTACAAGATCAGTTTACAAAGTCGAAGACAAAGTGGAAATCAGAACTGCTCAGCCTGCCCAAGCTGTTCTGTTACATGAAGACAAAAGGTTATTTGAAAAAGGGTGACCGACCTTTTTCTTATATCAAAATAGGCCTTTACAAGGAAGAAAAACATAAAGTTGACATTCCTTATTTGGTTAAAGGCAATGCAACAGTAGACAAAGTGAAAAGACAAAAGTTCTGAACATGTGAAGACAAGCCTGCTTTTCAGAAAGGTGCAGAAAAGTTATGTTGTCTTTTCAAACAAGACTTCTCCTTTTTCATTTCGTCCAATGAAGAAGCTTCACTTAGATCCTCTGAGTGAGTATAAAAAGAAACTTCCAAGGATTGATCGATTAAGCCAAAAAGCTAAGTGCTGAAAACAAGAGTGAACGTGTATTCAAAGCGTGTCTTTCATGCATGCAAAGTCTGCTTGAATAAAACAGTACTCAGTGTCTAAGCTGTTCTTATTCAAGCTGTTCCTCAGAGTCTTGTAAACACAGTGAGTGATTCTTAGTGAGTGTATTCATTGTAATTAGTTTAAGTCAGTCTTAGACTAGTTAGATATACTGTTGTATCTGTCATCTCAGCTTGAACCTTTCCGCATTCAAGCTTGTTTGTAATTAACATTTGTTAATAATACATACAAACATTGAGAAAATTGTGTGTAGTTTTTGAAGTACTGTATTCACCCCCCCCCCACCCTCTACAGCTTAAAGCTATACTCTTGGTATATCTTTTGGGACCTACAAAAGGGATGTAACGCCTACTCTGCATATGCTATTGATGCCAAGGCTGAGAAGAAGACTGTGGCCGATGTGCCTGTTGTATCACAATTCGCGGATGTGTTTCCGGAGGACTTGTCTGGCGTGCCGCCTGAGAGACAAGTGGAATTCCGTATTGATCTGATCCCTGGAGCTGCACCGGTAGCTCGTTCTCCGTATCGCCTTGCTCCTACCGAAATGCAAGAGATGATGAAACAACTCCAGGAGTTGTTGGATAAGGGCTTCATTCGACCGAGTTCATCGCCGTGGGGAGCCCCTGTTTTGTTTGTGAAAGAGAAAGATGGCACGATGAGGATGTGCATTGATTACCAGGAGCTGAATACGCTGACTATTAAGAACAAGTATCCGCTGCCAAGGATAGATGACTTGTTTGATCAGTTACACGGGGCTAGTGTGTTCTCTAAAATCGACTTACGATTGGGGTACCATCAGTTGAAGGTACGAGAAGATGATGTGCCTAAAACAACATTCAGAACTCGGTATGGTCATTACGAGTTTCTGGTTATGCCTTTTGGGTTAACCAACGCCCCGACTGTCTTTATGGATTTGATGAATAGGGTTTGCAGACCGATGTTAGATAAATCGGTAATAGTGTTTATTGATGATACCTTGGTGTATTCCAAGTCTGAAGGCGAGCATGCTATTCATCTAAAGGAGTTACTGGAACTGCTGAGAAAAGAGAAGTTGTATGCCAAATTCTCAAAGTGTGAGTTTTGGCTGCAACAAATTCAGTTTCTTGGACATGTTATTTCAGGAGCTGGGATTTCTGTAGATGCAGCTAAAGTTGAAGCCATAAGAAACTGGGAACCGCCTCGTTTAGCTACAGAAGTCAGAAGTTTTCTTGGGTTGGCGGGCTACTATAGGAGGTTTATTAAGGATTTTTCGAAGATTGCAGTTCCTTTGACTGCATTAACGAAGAAGAATGCACCGTTTATTTGGGAAACTGTGCAACAAGAGGCATTTGAGATCTTGAAGAAGACGTTAAGCGAAGCACCAATACTTGCTCTACCAGAGGGCAATGAGGATTTTGTGGTATACACAGATGCTTCGAGGCTGGGGTTAGGCGCTGTGTTGATGCAGCGTGGGAAGGTAATTGCTTATGCTTCTAGACAGCTTAAGCAACACGAGAAAGACTACTCAACTCATGATCTTGAGTTGACTGCTGTTACTTTTGCGTTGAAATTGTGGAGGCACTATTTATATGGGACTAAATGTCAACTGTACACGGATCATAAAAGTTTAAAGTACATCTTTAGTCAGAAAGAGCTTAACATGAGACAGCGTAGGTCGATGGAACTTATTAAAGACTACGATTGTGAGATACTCTACCATCCTGGAAAGGCTAACGTGGTAGCCGATGCTTTGAGTCGCAAAGCCTATGCTAAGGATTGTTGCTATAGTATGACGTCTACTATATTAACCTCTATGATTATTAATGATGTTAAAGCCGCTCAAGAGGAAGCTTTAAAGGAAGAAAACGTTGATGCTGAGGATATTCGAGTACAGAAGAAGATAATGGAAACAAGTGAATCTAGATTGAAAGGTGTGTACGGAAGCATCTGGGTGCCAAAGTTTGGGGGCATGAGAAAGGTGATTATTGAAGAAGCACATCAGTCAAAGTAGTCTGTACATCCCGGTAGCACAAAGATGTACAATGAACTTAAAGCAGACTTTTGGTGGCCCAGATTAAAGAAAGATATTGGTCAGTACGTGGAGAGATGCAGAACTTGTCGGTTAGTGAAAGCCGAACACCAGCAACCATATGGCAGTCTGCAACTGCTTCCCATTCCGGAATGGAAATGGGAACATATCACGATGGACTTTGTTACTAAGTTGCCAAAGACTAGGCGTCAACATGATGCAGTTTGGGTAATAGTTGATAGATTGACCAAGTCTGCCCACCTCATTCCAATCAGGGAAAGTTACTCGTTAGAAAGGTTGGCTCAGATCTACGTAGACGAGATTATCACGATACATGGAGTTCCTAAGTCCATTGTATCGGATCGCGATAGCCGATTTACTTCAAATTTCTGGTCAGCTTTGCAAGAAGGATTATGAATCAGAATAGCTATGAGTACGGCTTACCGTCCACAAACTGATGGTCAAAGTGAAAGGACCATCCTTACTCTAGAGGATATGATGCGGGCGTGCATCTTGGATCTTGGTGGTAACTGGGATGACCATTTGCCGTTGATAGAGTTCTCATACAACAACAGTTACCACGCGACGATAAAGAAAGCACCTTTTGAAGCATTATATGGAAGAAGATGTAGGTCTCCTATGTGTTGGAGAGAAACCGGAGAAACACCAATTGCTGGGCCAGCATTGTTACAGGAGACAAATGAGAAGATACACCTGGTTAGACAGAATATGAAGGCGGCCCAGGATCGACAGAAAAGCTATTACAATAGAAGGCATAAACCAATCAGTTTTGATGTGAATGATTGGGTTTATTTGAAGGTGTCACCTATGAGAGGTGTTACACGTTTTGTTAAAAGAGGCAAGTTAGCTTCGAGATTCGTCGGACCATTCAGGTTAATAGAGAAAGTCGGAAATCAATCCTACCGTTTGGAGTTGCCTGAAGAAATGTCAGGCATACATCCGGTTTTCATGTTGGAAATCTCCGAAAATCATTCACTACTGGCAATGAGGATTGGGCCGATCATACTGAGCTGCAGATTGACGAAAGGCTCTGATATGTTGAAGAGCCGGAGTGTGTCTTAGATACCAAAGTAAAGAAGTTACGAAGCAAAGAGATAGAAATGGTGCTAGTACGTTGGAAGCATCACAAAGGAGCGAATCACACTTGGGAGACAAAGGCAGAGATGCTGAAGAAATATCCACACATGTTTGGATCCAAATAACTTTGAGGACGAAGTTTGAGCGTGGTGGAGCCCATGCTGTAACATCCTCAGATTTAAATTATGGTAGTTGAGGTTTAATTAGTTGAACTTTTAAATTAATGTAATTTAAGTTGGATTATGAAAGTTGATACTGAATTTGGATTAATTATGAAAGTTGGTTGCTTTATTTAGAAATTGAGAAATTTCAATTTATTTAAGTGAATACGATTATTAAATTGTTAAGGATAATAAAATAAAGATAAAATTCGTTATTTTATAAATCAGTATTTAATGGAACTGGATAAGTAGAGGGACTAAATGTGTCAAGAGCCGAAAGTATGGAATAAAAGGGTGGAAAGTCTTTTATTCATTTCATTTTCATCGAACTCTTTCTCTCTAAAACTCTACTCTCTCTCGGCTCTCCCTCTCTAAACAAATCAAGAAGAACAAGTTCGTGGAAATTGAAGCTGAAAACTTGGATTCAAGTGGTTAAGAAGGAACTAAAACATCGACAAGCAACGACTTAAGGTAAACTGTAACATCCTCAAATTTGATTTAATAATTAAACTACTAATTATACACTCAAGAAATGGATTGAGTGGTTTATGTATGTTAATTAATATGTAAAGATTGAAATTTTATCAATTATGAGAATACATGTTAATGTTAAATTATAAACTTATAAAAAGGTAAATTGGACTTATATATCTATATTTGAGTCCGGTTAACCCATACCTTGCTATAACATCCCCAAATTTATAATATTACTTATAACCAATTAAATTTCCAAATGAATAGAATCTTATTGTTTGACCATGATTAAAATTAAAAGGATTGACCACAACCTTTAACTACTTGTACTATACATTAAAAATCTTGTAATTTGGCAACCTATATCATTAGGTACAAACCTTTAAAGCTTATGTACAAGTTCTTAATGCACATAAGAAAGTATGAAAGATTAAAAATGAAAGGAATGGAGGGGGTTGGTGGCAAAACTTATACGATGAAGGTTAAGAAGGTGGTGATATGCAATATTGGTCAATTAAGGGTTTGAAAAACCCTTAAATCATGACCTGTCCCTTTTCTTCATTTCATATCTTCCAAACTCCCTCTCTGCACATGGTGAGGAACCTCCATTAGGGCCGGACAAATCTGGCCAAAAGTTGTAGGAAAGTGAAGAGTTTTATGCAAACCAATCTTGTATGTAGGAGTGCTATTTCCCTTCCATCCACCATGACTTACTGAATGATGGTGAATGGAAGGAGCTATGGTTTTCAGTAAATTAGTGGTAGATAACAAGAAATAGCATAATCTTTGGAGATATAAACTCCATGGAAACTTGAATTCAAGAAAATGAAGTTTTCTAAAAATATTGAATTGGATGGAGTTTTGAAATGATTCAATCATGTGTTTATGTTAAAATGAGTTAGTATATGTTTATATGTATCAAATATAGCATAGGAACATGTTTGAAGGAGTTTTGTATAGTGAAAATTGGGTTTGGAACGAAGTTATCACGACCAGAGTACAAAAATTCATTCTAGCATGTTTTGACTCGTCGAGTCATCCCCTTGACTCGTTGAGTCACTCTCAGATTTGGCCATTTTTCAAATGATAAAAGTTGTAGCCCTATGTGTCCTCTTCGTCTGGGCTCTTGAATCAGCTAAATCCGAGTTCGTATGAAAACGTTACGACCAAAATACAAAACTAGTGCGAGTCGAGCCTCTGTTCACCCAAATCGCTTATTTTAAACCCTATAATGATACTATAACATCATTGGATCATCCTATACTTATATAATACTTAAATTAACTTTAAACATCGCCCACAAGTCGATAAAACTCAATAAGAGGCGTATCGGTGTGGGTAAATTCGGGAATTTAAACCGAAAACACTTAAATGCTCCAAATAATTTCCAAACCTTATGATATACTACTATAAGCTTATGAATACTTTGAATATCATTATTTGATAGGTTTGGAGCTGGATGGAGTGCCGATTATCGGTTCGGGGCGTTAAGTGACTTATTGGCCGTTCTGAGCCTTAAAGGCTATTTCTAGCCTACTGTACTGTGAGTTCTAGCATTGATGTGTGTGTTGCATACATAATTACATGTTTACTTTTATTTATGACATTGTGCATATCTATTTGACATCATCCTCTTATATGATGCATTGCACTGGTTTTATTATACTGCCCTAGTTGGCAGTTTGTTATTTGATCATGGCCTATGGCCAGCATACCTCATTTGATACATTTCATTTCATATATTAACCTTCAAGCTATGCTTGAAGATCGTTCATTTCATGATTCACATGATTACACTTGATTACCCCATTGTGAGCTATGCTCATTTATCATTGGTCTCACTGGAAATTTAGATTATCATTTTTATTATTAGCGCCTTACTTTGTGTTTGTGCGTATAAATTCCTACTCCACATGAGCTCGTGGGTAGGTGGCCGGACATGGAAGCCGGTTGGAGTTGCGCAGCTGGACATGGATTCACAGCTGTTGGCAACGACAGATAGCGGGTCATGTACCGCAACCTATGCAAATTAATGGGCTATGCCCACACCATTTTTATTAAAAGATATTGCACTTGTCATTTCATAATCATTTTATCATTTATACATGTTGTATGTTTTGCACTCCATATAGATCTAGTAACTCACTTAGCAAATTTTATTTGCTAACCCCTCACTTTTATATACCTCAGGTGGATTAGTAAAGGCAAGGTGATTGCTGACACTGGTCCTAGAGTTTAAACGGACCGCAATTGAAGTCTTGACATTCGGTAAAAGTTAATTTAATATTTTGATATTTTCGGGTAGTCTGTCTACCAACACACTTAGATGTGTACATATAGACACCCAATGTCTTTGATGGATGATAGTTGTTGTAACTATTTAGAATTATCTTGTAAATTACTTTACATTCCAAATCATGGTTTATAACTAAACAGGGATATTGACCTCGTGCGAACGGGTCATGCCCAATTTTCATTAAAAACTATGTTAATTATAATTAATTTACTGCAACCTCATTATTACTATGTTACATTGAAATGGGTGTTTCAAATTTCACCAACTCTTCGAAATTTATGGTTTTGGGTTCGGTTTTGAGAAAAAACCGAATCACTGATTTGGTGTTGTAGATGTTAATGCATGTATGATTAAGTTGTAGATTCGTTTAAATCGAGTGTATAAGATGCTACATACTGAATTGCAGCTTCTGAAACAACCTCTAAGTATGGTTTTTTTGAAATTACTATGTGTTAGTGTGTGTGAGTGTTCGACGGTTGATACAAGAATGTTCAAAAAGGGGTTTGATTTGGTACATAAAAGTGTTAATATTAGTGTTAAAATAGTTGGAATTAAGTGTATTCCTGTTGGCATAAATTATTTCATACAATGAATTAGTACAAAATGATTAGGAATTAAATCTGGAAAATGACAAAACTGCACAATTATGAACATAGATGGTCCGAATTCGGATCCAATATGAACTCGGATGGTCCGAATTCGGATGAGATTCGGATTTCAGATACTCAAAACAGAAAATATTTACAAGTGTTGGGTTTCGGTTGGAGTTCGAATTCGGATGGGTCCGAACTTATATATGGACCGAATTTGTATGGGGTCCGAAATTGGAGATGGTCTGAATTCGGGTGGGGTCCGAATTCGGGCATGGGATCCGAATTTCGGGTCAAATGTTGCAAAACTTATAAAAATTAAGTTTTAGGTAATTAAACAGTTATTAACGTAATGTTTTGTTACAACTGACTTAACAGGTCCCTTCTGGTGTTGTTTAACCCACAGTGGGGTAGTTTGTGGATCCGGTTGAAAGTCCGAGGAGAAATAAAATTAACTGAAATTAAGTAACGCACCCACTGTGAGTACCTTTGATTTTCACATGTCTGCATTTGCTTTATGTTTGCTTTGCCTGCTGAGGCATGTTGTTTCACTTTCATTTGACATTCTACTAACTTGCGTATATGTTGATGCACATTCTTATTTGTTGCATGTCCGTTTCTTTGTTGTGCATCTTATTGATGGACCTGCGGGGTCGCATCTGTATTCTGATGTTACTGTGCCATATGACCAAGAGTTTGACACCTCTGTGGTCAGGATAGACAGTAGGTCATCCCCGATGTTATGTTTGCCTCAGATGGTTGGTTTTTCTTATGCCGAATGTCGTCTCGAAGGAGCTGCGGCTCGGGTTCCGTACTTTGAGTACGTAGGGAGTATACGGTATGTGTTGCCGGTGTTACTCTTGGGGGGCATCATAGGGATTTGTGGAATGTGTAAAATCATTGGTATTCACTAAGCATTCACTTACCCCTTAGTTGTTGAATTTTTACAGGAAAAAGAAAATCTGCTGCCGGACCTTCTAGTTAAGTCGTTTGTGAAGTTTTGGAAGATTTGATACTACTCGATCGGTAAAAGAACTATGGGACTAACGTTGTAATATTTTTGGGATGTTGTAATAAAGTTTGAGTATGTAGATTTAGACTTGAAACCTTGTAGCACTGTAGGTGTTTTGAAACAATTGTATTTCTATATTATTATGTACTTTTATGCTTTCGCACTTTAATTTAAGTATTCAGATCATTATGTAATCATGTGTTTGGTGATTAATCCTGGGTGTATTGTAATGGTGGTTATTGTGGCAAGGGTGTCACATATCCGAAGGGCTATCATCAGTAATTGAGGGTCACATTTTAATAATCAGCATTTTGCTAAACTCGTTAAACAGTATGGAGTTAACCATAGAATAGCAATGCCTTATCATCCGCAAACAAGCGGACAAGTCGAGATCTCTTATAGAGAGATCAAGAGAATCCTTGAAAGAACTGTAAGACCTGATCGTAAAGATTGGTCGCGAAAATTAGAGGATGCTCAGTGGGCATACAGAACCACATTTAAAACACCAATCAGTATGTCCCCGTATAGACTTGTTTATGGTAAGCTTTGCCATCTCCCAGTGGAATTAGAACACCGAGCTTTATGGGCAATCAAAAACACAAAATTTTAACTTACATGATGCCGGTGTGGATAGAAAATTCCAATTGAATGAACTGGAAGAAATTCGTAGAGAACCCTACGAAAGTGCTAGAATTTATAAAGAGAAAACTAAAGTTTTCCATGACCGAATGATTAAAAATAAAATATTTACCAAAGGAAATAAAGTCTAGTTATTTAATGCAAGACTTAGATTATTTCCTGGTAAATTAAAAAGCAAATGAACGGGTCCATATATTGTAAGTAATACCTACCCACACGGTGCGGTAGAAATACAGGACCTAAAAGGTGGTGAGCCATTCAAAGTCAATGGACATAGACTCAAATTATATGTTCAATGGGTCACCAACGATATGTTAGCATCATAACTCATCAGACTACAAGATCCTAAGATTAATTAATTAGTTTAGGAACAGTACGTCTGGCTGAAGACGTAAAACTTAGCACTTTCTGGGAGGCAACCCAATAATTTTGATTATTTGAGTTTAACTATTTTAGGTATGTTTATTTGCTTATTTGTGTTACTTGTGTGTACCCAATTAAGTTGGGGAGGATTCATCCTCCTGAACTTAGTTGTGTTTAGAAATTAGGTTTTAAATTAAATAATAGGACCCCGGCCACATCAGAAAATAAAAATTTTAAGCACGTAGCAGAATTATTTTAACCTGATAATACGAGCGTAAGTTGGGGAGAATACCCGTAAAAAAATTAGAGAATTAGGGTTTCAAGACCAGTGCACGGCCAAGATAACGAATCTAGAGGCCCGGGCGCAGACTTGCGCTTGCCCTGCGGCCCGACGCGCTTAAAAATTTATAAAAACAGGTATGATCGTCCTCATAACCCCAAAATCCTAATTCCAGTTCCAGAAACAGCGGTTTGCAATTTTTAAGCCTAAAAACCTTCAAAAAAATCATCCTTTTCATGTCAAATTTTCAATCCGACGTTAGTTCTTCTCAAAGGCTAGCAAGGTATTATTCCTATAACCCCTTTAGCTGCATTCTACGCTAGATTTGGATAGATTTATCATGCATGCATGGGTTGATGTTTTATGGTTTTTAATAAAAAAATGGTTATTAATAATTTTCTAACACTCATTTAATTAATATAAATTATTTTTGCAAAACTCTGTAAAAATTATGATTTTTTCATATTTATTATACTTTGAAACTTTTTGTCGTAAAATGTTATGTTTTTATTTTCAAATTATTTATTAAAGTTCATGCATTTGATAAGGTTAGATTAGACTCACATTGTTGGTGAGACTTAGGATTAGTTTGTTTATTATTAAAGAAAAAGGGTGTTTAAATAATCATGCATCATTTACATAAAAACCCCAGTTTTATAATCCTTTGTCTTTGCATTATTTTAGATGTCAACCCAGTTACACGTAAATGGTAACCGTCCCGGAAATTCCCAAAAGCCTAGGATGAGAACTCACGACCCTAGGAACGTCCGCTTTGAGAAACCCCTCAATGCGGAGTTCCCTGAAATCCCCCCGAATACAAATAATGGAAAACCCCCTAGGTTTCTCATAGAGCATACCCTGAAAGAGTCTGATTTTGATGATTTTGAGATCATTGAGTCATTTGAGCGTTTGAGATGGGCTAGGGCTGTCATGTGGGAGCTTCCATATATCCATACTAGTTTAATTCAACAGTGGTTCACCATGATGCGTAGGATTGAAAAATCTGAGGAGCATGACTTGTAATTAGTGGGGATGGTGGGGAACAAAGATGTGTTAATTTCTAGAGAAAACTTGTATGATGAGCTTTTAATTGACACTGAAACACCTCGTCCTATAGAGTTCTGGACATTGACTAATACCCAGGGGGATAGAATGCGTAAGGTTAACAAATTGACTAATCAATGGGATCACATGATAGCAACTGTTTTTGGAATTCCTATTAGAACTGCCCGGACTTACACTGCCTTCAATAGAGCTGATTTATGCCCATTAGCCAAAGTTATGTGGAAGTTTGTTATCTTTAACATACTTCCGCGTCACCAAGACACCACATATGTGAGACCACAAGAAATTCTATTAGTGCACGCATTGATGACTTGATACCCGACTGTATCTCTAGGATACATTATTATGCAAAATTTGTGGGAATGCCATGTCTTAGGTCAAGGGATAAATTACCCTCATTGTAGAATGTTGACTGAACTATTCGTGATAGAAAAGGCTGTGTCCGAGGAGTTTCCCATAAGGATCCTTAACCCCAAAGAGATTTGGTTCACTAGACTCACAATGTTAGGGCTAGTTTTCGAGAGAAACCATTTAGGCTATCAAATTAGTTGTCCTAAAACCTCGAAAGTAACTATGATCCCATTCATTGTACCTGACAACCCTGAAGGACAAAAAAACGAAGAGGATGAAAGACCATGGAAAAAAGTAACAATCGAAGACTTGATGAGATCTCAAATCAACATTCTGAAGGATGTCATGGGTAGCATACTAAATGAAAACAAAGAATTAGTGCAGAATATTGAAAAGTTGCAAGAGGAGCAAAAGAAACATGCGAAACCGTTTCAAAGTCATTCCGACTGGCTCACCAATCTCCAGATCACGGTCGGCGAACTGGAAGAGATTGTCGCACCTCCGGCTGAATGTTAATTTTATTATTATTTGAGTATTATGGTTTAAATTATGCGTGCTAAACATTTATTGGTTTGATTATTTCTGATGTGGTGTTTCGGTTGTTTGGTCTGGTTATTTACTTTTATTTGGATTGTAATGATACTTTATTTTTAATTTTAAAAATGTTTTATTTTATTAAGTTGATATTATAAAAGTTGAGTTTGTTTATTATTATTTGTTGTTTAATTTTAATTGTTACGAATAAGGAATATGTACCGATCTATCTCTCAATGTTCTTAACCGATAAATTAATTTTGACGTGATGAGGACGTCACAAAAGTCTAAGTTGGGAATGGTAGGTTATAACAATAAGATTAATTAATTAATTTAGCCCTCACAAAAATTTAGACTACATTCTATAACAAAAATTAGAGAGATTTACAGCCCCGCGTACCAAAACAGTAAAAAAATGAAATTTCAGCAATGTTGGGCGCAGAGGGAGGGGGCGCAGGCCTGCACTGGCCCTGCATCCCGTCGAGTTTACATGCTATTTTGAGCTTCACTTTTCATTTCTACAAACCCTACAAGTTAGTCTACGGTTGGGTGTGCGGCTCTATCCCAAAATCCTACTTTTGTGCCCAAAATTTGCAAATTTAATCTTCAAAACACCCACATTTTCATAAATTTCAAAGATCTAGGCTAGAAATTACCTCCTTGTGGGTAGTTTCATCCATCTTGAAGATTTTTGGGTAGAGAAAGTGGTGAAGAAGAAAGCTAAATTTGTACCAAGTTAAGCTTCTAATCACCAAGGTTAGTGTTTTTATTAAGTAATTGCAAGTTATTTCATACTTTTTGAGCAAAAATGAAAGTTTGAGTTTCATGGTCATCCGTGGAGTTTTCATGGTGATTTTGACTTTTTAGAGTCAAAGTATGTGAAATTGCATGAATTTGATGATAACCTTGATGTGTGTTTTATGATATATGTGTTTATTTGTAAAGTTTCTAATTTGTCATGGTTAATTTCTAAAAATTAATTTAGATTTATAAAGTTGGTTGCCTAAATGTGCATATATTGTTAAAATTATAAAACTTGGGTGATTAGCTTAAAAATTAATTTTATGTGCTAAATGGTTTTTATTAAAACATGATATGTGTTTAGTGCTTAAAATAATGACAAATTGTAGACTATATATATAGGATGCAAAAATTAGAGCGTAAAAGAATATATATAGATGCATCTTTTAAGTGAGCGTAATTGTACAAATTGCAATTATAGGTTACATTACTTAATTTATCTCATACATATTGTGGTTGGTTGGCACAAATTGTAGATGTCAAGGAGAACAAGACAAAGGACTCAAAATGTTAACATTCCGATAGATTGGTCTCCGAACCTCCTATTATCCCAACACCCTGAAGATGTCAGGACGCACTTGTTTTTGTATAGAAAATATTCAAATATAGTGTTAGCTGAAAAGAAAGTTAAGAGAAGTGATTTTGAGGATTATGGGATCCCATACCTATTTGACTATTTGGGGTGGGAAAGTGTGCTTGAGTTGGGCGGCCCCGATATTTATCAGGCCGATGTGGTTGAGTGGATGTCTACCCTACGGAGGGAGACGGGTCGTTCACCGAACGACTTTAGATTGATAGGTACGTCCATGGTAGGGACGTGACGATGGATGCACAATTCCTTCGCCAATTATTTAATTTAGATACAATGGTAGGCTACGAAGGGTCTAACCAGCAGGGATATGAGTATAGGAATGAGGCCCAGTTGGCCTTTAATGACATGACTTGGTCAGAGGAGTGGATAGAGCAGGTGAGTAGAGTTTTTATTCCATCCATTTTAGAGGCTGAGTCCTCCACTTCTTACAACTGCAAGGCTTTGTCTCCGAGGTGTAAGGTGCTTCACAAGATTATTGTGAACAACATCTTGCCTTGTGATAGTAACCTGAATAAGGTCAGACATAGGGATATCACGGTTCTTCACGCCCTTCTTAAGGATAAGCCCAGACTGTCCTTTGTGTGGGCAATTATGAATGATTTATGGGCTATGTATGATACGAAAGAGAGGACGATCATCCCCCATGATTTATGGGAGTCTGTTGGTACACCCTGTGTGACGATAGCAGTCTAAACGATCTGCGTTATGATTTAAGTAATATTCTGAATATTAACAAGTGTTATTGATATATATGTTTAATATGTGTTTGTCGGTTATTGATTGTGTGTTTGAACTTGATGTACATATTACAAGAAGTTCAAACATAAAAGTCAAAGAGTATGTCAAGCTTAAGTTAAAACACTCTACATTTCGGAATATCCCTTGGCCTTTTTATTTATCAGGAAATTATCTTACGTGACTCAGACATAGACATACTTTTATGATCAAGGCACACAGACAAAATTCTAACTTGTTGGTATTTGCAAACTTTCTTTAAAAGACAAACATCGGACACAGGTCTGTATTCTCATACAACAAAGTGTCTTAGTTCGACTTAAGGTTTAACATTAAAGTTAGCAGATAGCGGTGACAGGTCTGTACTGACGTACAACAAAGCGACATGTCTGCTAACCCGAATCTAAACAGAGACAACAGGTCTGTACTTACGTACAACAGAGTTGCATGTTTTCGACTCTCAGTTTTTCATGATATTTCTATTCTTTCCATTTTCAGACGTATTTGATGTTGCTATACATCCCCAGAAAGTTTGCATACCTCATTTAGACTCAATGTTTGTATGTCTTGTACATAAAAATTAAGACCGATTGGTCATACATCTAAGCTAGTGACACGCTTGACTTTTTCTAGAATATTTTATTAGCCTTGTGATTCCCTATATGTATTATGCCTACCAACACATCGAACTAAATAAAGTATAACACTTAGGATTTAGTTGCATTATGTGTGAAAGCCTAAACACTTAGAATCTGTAACGACGGTGCTAATTTTCGTCACTTTGAACCTATGTATCTAAGACTTAACTCCTTTTCTGATATTCTTTTTTTTTTTGTATTTTTGTAATTTTCTCTCTTTTTTTCTTTTGTTTTTCATAGCAAAACGCATTAAACTAAGCTAATCTACTAACTTACTAAAAATAGAAACTTACTAAAAATAGAAACTTTCCTAAATTAGAAACTTTCCTAAATTAGCAGACTACACTAAAAAGAAAGAAATATAACAACTATAAAAGGAACTAAAATACTACTAAGGTCAATTTACTCTGGGTTGCGCATTCCATTAAGTTGAATTAAATACTCAAAACGTGACTTATCAAACGCTTTGGTAAATAAATCAGCATTATTATCTTCAGTTGCCACCTTAACCAGTTTGATCAAATTCTTTTCAGCACAATCACGAATAAAATGATGCCTTATGTCAATGTGCTTTGTTTTACTGTGTTTAACTGGATTATTTGTTATCGCAATAGTAGATTGATTGTCTATCCTAATTGGAGTTTGAGTATAAGCCAGACCGTAATCCCGCAATTGTTGTTGTATCCACAAAACCTGTGAACAGCAACTACCAGCAGCAACATACTCGGCCTCGCACGTTGACACGGCTACCGATGTTTGTTTCTTGCATTGCCAGGACACCAATCTCCCTCCGAGGAACTGACAACCTCCAGTCGTTGATTTGCGCGTCAAGCTGCATCCTCCGTAGTCAGAATCTGTGAACGCTTCCAACTCTAGATCTCCCTCCGCGTGATACCAAAGTCCCAGCTTCGGTTTCGACTTGAGGTATCTTAGAATCCGCTTCACAGCTTTCATATGCATCTCCTTCGGATTCGCTTGAAACCTAGCACAGATACACACAGCAAACATAATATCAGGTCTTGAAGCAGTTAAATACATAAGTGACCCAATCATGGCCCGATATAAAGTCGGATCCACATCGGTATCACTTTCAGTACCCGGCCCGAGATTGTGATTCACTTGAATCGGCGTGCTGAAATGGGCAGTCAACTTTGTTCCTTCCATCCCAAACCGTTCCAATTTGTCATAGACATACTTGGTCTGATGGATAAACATGCCTTCCTTCTTCTGGTCAACTTGTAACCCCAAAAAGAAATTCAACTCCCCCATAGCACTCATCTCGAACTTAGACTTCATAACCTTCTCGAAATCTTTGCACATCTGTTCGTCTGATGATCCAAAAATGATATCATCTACGTACACTTGTACCAAGATAAAATGATCTCCCTTTCTCTTCACAAAAAGAGTACTATCTATCCTACCCCTCTCACAGCCATTTTCTAAAAGATGGTTGGATAGAGTCTCATACCATGCCCTAGGTGCCTGATGTAATCCATAAAGAGCCTTATCTAATCGATATACTCTATCAGGATATTTAGGATCTGTAAACCCGGGCGGTTGTTCTACATACACCAACTCCTTCAATTTCCCATACAGGAAAGCACTCTTAACATCCAGTTGATATACTTTAAATCCTTTGAAGGAGGCAAAAGCTAAAAACAACCTAATTGCTTCTAACCTTGCTACAGGTGCAAACACTTCGTTGTAATCGATTCCCTCCTCTTGGTTGAAACCCTTTACAACTAATCTCGCTTTGTTGCGCGTGACTATACCCCGATCGTCTCTTTTGCACTTAAAAACCCATTTGGTTCCTATTGCAATCTCCCCTCGGGGTAACGGAACTAACTCCCACACTTCTAGTTTCCTAAATTGTGAAAGTTCTTCCTGCATCGCTTCAACCCAGGAGTTGTCCTTAAGTGCCATTTGCACATTTTTGGGCTCTACTTGCGATATGAAACACGAATATAGACATGTATGATATGCCTCGGAGTCGTTTATCATCGACAACAACACAGTGTTGTTATTTACACTACTCCGAGTCCTCACACCCTCGTTAGGATTTCCTATGATGCTATCGATAGGATGATTCTTGTTAATCCTAGAGGTCTCTATTTCGTCTACCCTTAGATTATCTCCTAAGAAGGATCCTATTTCACCTAAAGGGGGAACAGGCTCAGCTTCCACATTCTCTTCCTCACGGACGTTTTCCTCCGAGGCAGAACTTGATGCTTGAGTCTGATTCTCAGTATTAGGTTCTTCTGGATTCGCAACTTCTGGAGACCCATCTACAGTCGCAGTAGGCTCGGACGTAGATTCGAACGTGGTCCTTGGAAAAATATGGCCATCGTCATTTAGGTGCAACGTCGCCATGTCTTTTTCGATTGTACCTGCAGTATCATCCAAAGGAATGTTAAATGACTCATATAACTTATCATAGTCAAATATCCATTCCGGACCAGTTTGGGGTTCATGTGTATAACTTGTGACTTCAATATTATACACAATCTCCACAGTACCACTCCTTTTGTTAAAAACCCGTTTGTTTGGTGAGTTTGGCACATAACCTAGGAAGTATCCTTCGTCAGCCTTTTCACCAAACTTCGGTTGATGTTTTGTCCTTAAAAGTGTACATGGTACTCCAAACGGTTCGAATCCAGTTAAGTTAGGTGGCCTTTTATTCAAAATTTCATAACATGTTTTGTTCAATGATTTGACTGTAAGGACTCTATTTAAAATATGGCACGCGGTATTCACTGCCTCCCCCAAAACATGGTAGGAAGCTTTGAATCCGAAAGCATAGTCCTTGCAGCCTCAATCAATGTTCTGTTTTTACGTTCGGCCACCCCATTCTGTTGAGGTTCATATGGTGCACTGAATTGATGCACGATGCCCTTTGATAGGCAATATACACCAATTACAGAGTTTTTAAATTCAGTCCCATTATCACTACGAATATGTTTAACCCTTGTTCCGTAAGAATTCTCCACTTGGTCTAAGAACCCGATGAGCTTTGTAGCCGTCTCGTCCTTCGTACCTAAAAAGAAAACCCATGAAAACCGTGAGTAATCGTCAGTGATAACTAAGCAAAACCAACTACCTCCTATACTCCTTTTGTTGATAGGGCCGAAAAGGTCCATATGCAACAAATCGAATGTCGAGGTTATGGAATTCAGCTTCTTGGACTTGTGTGTCTTTTTATGTTGCTTGCCCTTCATGCACGGTAGACACTTATCTTCAAACTGAAAGCTCTTCAGAGGCACACCTTGCACCAAACCATTCTTCGTTATGTAGTTCATTTTCCTCAGGTGCAAGTGAGCCATTCGTCTGTGCCACAAAACCGATTCCGTCTCCGAAGCTTTTGATAGTAAGCAGATCGGACCCATCGAATTATCTGGCTTGTTCATATCGAGCATGTACAAGTCATTCTTCCTTGGAGCCCGCATCAATATCCAATCTTCAGGTATCTTGAATCCCGGCTTTAGCACTAACGCCTCAGTGTCAGTAAATAACACTGAGTTCTTCTTATCACAGATTTGAGATACACTAATGAGATTATGAACCAGTTTAACAACGTGATAAACTTGATCCAATGTAATCGTCCCATTAGTGACTTCTCCAGTTCCAGTGATATTTCCTCCTTTGTTACCCGCGAATGATACAAATCCCCTATTACCCCCCTTGAAGTCTGTGAGAAGACTTCTTTCCCCCGTCATGTGCCTGGAGCAACCACTGTCGACGAACCACTTGTTGTTTGGACCGGTAGTTATCTCCTGCACATGAAAGAAAATAGGTTAGTTATCACGGGGAACCCAAACCATGACTGACTTGGTAATACCATTCTCGTCCACATACTTGAACTCTTTCAAGTACCCATCTCGCCTTTCAGGTGAGTTGGGCCTTTGAACTGAATTCTGTTGTGGTGCCGAGTGATTTAGATTCACTCTTTGCCTTTGAGTAGGCATTTGTTGTGGTGCTCTAGAATAAGTCTTATTATAATGCATTTCAGACTGTGATCCCTGAGCTTTTACCGGAACATATTGTCTAACAGGAGTATGTGACCTAACTGGAGTGTGTGACCTGCTAGGTGTGGTGCTCCTATAGACTTGTTGAGGTGCTGACCTAGATTGATTAAAGACACGATTCGGTGAATTTGTCCTAACCACTTCTTTTGGTCCAACCTTAACCGGTGTTTGTTTCACAACAGGTTTTGGTGCGGCCTGCACAGTTTTCTCGGTACTCTGAGAACTACTGCTGCTTGCCACGGTTGGTGAGGGCTTAACAGGTGTTGGATTCACTGTCTTAGGGGTAAGATCTGCTTTCCTATTTGGACAGTGAGAAGCAACATGCCCTTTCTCATGACATCTAAAGCAAGACATCTTATCCATGGACTTTTTGGTTGGTCCCTTAGATCTAGGTGTCTCACTGGTGTCTATTGCCTTTGGTACATCTACAGTGTCTGTCTCTTCGACCTGGTCAGCCCATGAAATTTTCTGTTTTCCTGCAGGTGTTTCACTGGAGGAAGACACAAATTTCACTTTCTTGACCTTGACGGTTGAGTCAGTCACCTTAGGTGTATTATCAGCTTTAGGCTCAGGTGTCGGTTCAGGTAGGTCCTCTAAGTCTACTGAGTTGTCAGTTTTCTCCTGAGGCTGAGGCACATAGTTTGCATTGAACGGTGGAGGAATTTCGTGAAAACCTAGACCTACAGGCTTCTTAGACTGTCTTTGGGCATCTAAGACTTTCCCTAGGTTTAGGCTCGAATTCCTAAACTTTTCCAGCTTGCTATTTGCCTCTGCTACCTTAACTTTGGTCTCGGCTAGCTCTATGTCCTTGTCTTTCAGGCTTTTGGTCAAGGCTTCTACGTGCTCATACATAAGTTCTATCCTAACACACTGCTCACTCAGTTTGTCTTTTAGAACGATTACGTCTTGAGCATCAGCCTTAAGCTTTTCTTTTAAATCTTGTTTTATATCATTTAGGCTAGCATTTTCTATTTTTAAGTTTTCATTTTGAGCAGCTATGGTCTTATGTGAGTCTAAGACTAGATTTAACCTATCATTAGAACTAACACATAAAGCACATAAATCACGAAATAAAGAATAAGAAAGACTAACCTTTGAGTTGTCAGATTCCACGTTGGCCATCTGAGCAGCAAACTCCAGCACGGTCTGATCATTCGCTTCTCTACCCACATCGGACTGCTGTCCCTTGTGGTCTGCTCATCCTCTTCACAACCATTTTCCGTAACTTCAGCCATGAAAGCTCTAGCATTGGACTCCGGATGTGAACTCCAGTCATAAGAACCATCTAGCTGTCTGTCAGAAGTGACATTGGATATCAGACCCGCTAGATTGGCTTGACCAGATGAAGAACTCGGAAGATATCTCTGTTGGGACTGATTTTGGTACTGTCCTTGGTGCTGACTCTGTCCTTTGTATGATTCTACCTTCGGTCTTCGACACTCCCTCGCGAAATGTCCCAATCCCTGACAGTTGTAGCATTTGACCTTAGACTTATCAAATCCTATCCCCTTGTTATTCATCTGTAGATTCCTTCCAGTTCTCTTTATGAATCTCTTAACCCGTTGGGTTACCATGGCCAGTTGCCATTTCAGATCCATTTCCTCTAAGTCATCAGGGTCGACCTGATCGTAATCTTCATCCCAAAGAGCCGGATCATTGATCTTCCCTTGAACGCAATTTCCATATGCGGCCACAAACGAAGCAAGCAGATTCAGATGTTCTTCCGCCGACTTTGCGCTCATTGGCATCTTTGAATAGTTCTGACTTGTAGATGCCTGATTGACTTGAGGTTGCGGTTCTTCCGATCTTCCTAACCCTAAGAACGCGCGATTCAGTGAGTCTTCGGACTCTGGTGGCGATGACGTTTCTCCGGTGAAAAACGCTGTAGCACTCTTCTGATCAGCTGTCACTGATGATTTTGATGTCTTTCCAAAATACATCGCCGGATTTTGGACTTGCTCGTAATCAGTCTCAGCCTTTATCATTTCGAAGTGATATGCCCTCAACGTTCCCACGATGTCATCCAGTGATTGAGCATAGTATTTATCTTCATTCAGCTTAATCATAGCCACGTACATAGCCCATTTGGCTGGTAGGGCATCAAGAAGCTTGTTGTTCTTGTCACTGTCCGAGTACTCAATGCCATGACTTTCAAGCTCTGTTATCAGATGATAGAATCGTGTGATAATATCATCCAACTGTTCATCCTTAAGAGCCTTGAAAATTGCAAACTGTTGGGTTAACAGCTCTGTACGCTTTCTTCGTACCCGTGGATTACCCTCACACCTTTTCTGGAGAGACTCCCAAAGTTCTTTCGACGTCCTCTGAGTCCGAAATGTGTGCAAGATATCTTGAGGTAAAGCCATTCGGATAATGGAGAAAGCTTTGTTTTCGGCTTCAAATAATTTCTTGTCATCTTCTTTCATCATTTGATATGACAAGACCTTTTGACGGCCTTCAACCTCAGAAACTGGTGGAATGTACCCTTCATCAATGCACACCCACATGCGCATATCGTTGAATCGTACAAAATCCGTAAATCTGTCCTTCCACCAGTAGTAATCCTCAACTTTCATCAGCTTAGGTGGTGCATTAGCCTTCCCAACTTCGTGATCCATTTCAAGGAATTTCTGAAGGTTTGACATCTTTTCTGAAACAAATTGAATTTAGACTTAATTAATTTAATTCGAAACTAATGAATTAACTCTTTCGAATCTAGATAGATTCGAATGTAATTAGATTCCAATTTATTTGGGATTAAATTCGATTAAGTATTTTAATTCAATTAGATTCGAAATATGTCAGATTCGAACAATTCCTTAGATTCGAAGATGTCAGATTCGAAGGACCCCTTAGACTCGAAGACACTTAGAATCGAAGGCACAACAGAATCGAAATTCAGCAGAATCGAAGCAAAGACTCGAAACAGTAACACACTCGAAACAAACTCGAAACAATATAGACTCGAGATCCAATTCGAATGAAATAACAGATTCGAAACACCACAGACTCGAAACTGACTGAAATTGACTCGAAAGGAGCGTATTTTGGTTAGACTCGAAAATAAAGTAAAACCCTAATTACCCCTATAGATTCGAGCGCCGCAAACTCGAAAAACGGCTAACACTTTGATTTTTTGACGTTTTACGGATTAAATCACTATTTTTCAAACGAAAAATAATGATTTCGACCAAAAACGTGAAAAACGACAAAGTGTTTCCCGAATATGAATTTGCTAAGCTCAAAAACACGTTTTTGAGAGAAAAACCGTCCAACTAGCGTCAAGAAACCTAGAATGTATCTGATGAACACGAAGAACACCACGAACACTCCGTAGTCTCTGATACCACTTGTAAGGTCTACGACTGACAGATCTATCTAGACGCGGACCCGTGAACGAGTGCGGAATCCTCGTTTACGGTCAGACGGACAACTCTCAACCAACGGAAACACGGAGACTATTAGACGCTGAACGAACGACACACGAACGATCCTACGTACTAATTCTCTCCGAAACGGGACTCACCTAGCTGATAAACTCGAG
>JAANYP010004945.1:66619-84119 GCA_020465985.1 Centrapalus pauciflorus | reverse complement strand
GTTCTGGCATGTTCACGAAGTCATACGTTGCGCAACAGTAGTAGCGTCGACCAGCGTGCCTCGATGAGTTTGAGTTTTGTATGACAGCTGCATCCCCACACTTGCAGGTAACGATTGTTTTTCTACGATATTGGTTATTGGGGTTAATAGAGCGAGTTGTCATTATAATAATATATACTTTACGATATCTTACAATTACAATGAAATTGAAAGAATATTTATAGACAAGATTATGTCACTGTTAATCGGTGTTAGAAACACCGAATGTCAGGAACAGTAAGATTCTGTCAGCCCGGAGGTGACAAGTCCCTGTAACTCGGTGTTACGGACACCGAATGTCAGCAACAGTAAGATTCTGTCAGCCCGAAGGTGACAAGACCCTGTAATTCGGTGTTACGAACACCGAATGTCAGCAAAAATAATATTCTGTAGGAAAAACAACAGTTGGTTAACTCGTACGCATAGTTATCGGACGTGAAACATGTGCCAAGGCATGGTTTTTAAATGTTCACATAAAATGACAAAAGTAGCCTACATGTCTACTTTGGCACCAGAAAAATCGTGTCTGCCAATGTTTTTGTAATGAACTGTTTATATATTATTTAAGTTCATACAACATACTAACTAGTCATATAGTTGTTTTACAAGTGGGTTAACTCGTACACATAATTATCAAACGTCAAACATGTCTCAAGGCATGGTTTTTAAATGTTCACATAAAATGACAAAAGTAGCCTACATGTCTACTTTGGCATAGAAAAATCGTGTCTGCCAATGTTTTTGTAATCATTTGTTTATACATTATTTAAGTTCATACAACATACTAACTAGTCATATAGTTGTTTTACAAGTTCGTTAACTTGTACGCATAGTTATCAGACGTCAAACATGTCTCAAGACATGGTTTTTAAATATTCACATAAAATGAAAAAAGTAGCCTACATGTCTTCTTTGGCACTAGAAAAATTGTGTCTGCCAATGTTTTTGTAATCAACTGTTTATATATTATTTAAGTTCATACAACATACTAACTAGTCATATAGTTGTTTTACAAGTTGGTTAACTCGTACGCATAGTTATCAGACGTCAAACATGTCTCAAGGCATGGTTTTAAATGTTCACATAAAATGAACACATATGTTACAACACATAAAATTCAATTTAGAAACACATATGTTACAAGACATAAAATTCAATTAGGAAACACATATGTTACAACACATAAAATTCAATACAAATACATAGTTAAACACTACTAAAATGTTGGTTGCGAGTTTCGGCATGTTATCTGATTGTGACCTGGTTGATGACAAATCTCACATCTTCGAATACGTCTTTCTTCGGGATCTCGAATATCCATCTCATTATGTATTCGGTGACCACGTCTTCTCCCCCTGGCTTTTGTGAATCTAGTTCTGTCTCCTTTTAGTCACCATCCAGTATCTGTCCATAATTCCTTGTGTTTTAGTGGTTGAAAGTTACACCTGTATTGTTTTCGATACGTATCAGTCGTGTAGACGTCATGGACAATGGTATCCAAGGAAGCACCTCTTTTTCTACATACGGCTATTGCATGTGAGCATGGAAACCTATTCATTTGCCATTTTCCACATGTGCACGTACTACATAAAAACTCAACAGTATAATCATTCCCCCCCTATCATTTGTCGTCAAGTTTGAGACCACCTTGTACGTACCCCGTGCATAATTAAATTCAACTATTGTGTGTTCTTGTGTGTGCCATTCACGAAGCGTGAACAAATGGCACATTCTTGGTGGTAACGGTGTATCACAATTCAATGCTATTTCACAATACTTTCTGAAATGCTCCACACACTTGTTGAAAGTGTATTCAATGCAAGCTCTAATTAGTAGTAGTCTGGCTGCACGCAAGGAATTATTCATGCACTCTGCTATGTTTGTTGTGAGGTTGCCCCAATGTATATGATCACGATTGTGACACCCTTGCCACAACAACCACCATTTACATAACACCCAGGATTATACACCACATAATTGATTACATAATGACCTGAAAGCTTAATTTAAGTGCGGAAGCAATAAAAATACATAAATAAATATTACATCTGTTTCAAACACCCTACGGTGCTACAAGGTTCCAATTCTAAGTCTACATACTCAGTAACATTACAATCATCCCCAATTACATATTATAGAAACAATCCCAACATTCAATTACCACTCTGATTAGTAGATAATCTTCAATCACTTGATCAAATGACCTAGCTAGACGGTCCGGCTGCAGACTTTCCTTTTCCTGTAAAAACATCAACAACTAAAGCATAAGCGAATGCTTAGTGAATACACAGATTGCGCATTTTATAAATTTTTATGAAGCCCAAGGGTAAAACCGATGACAAACATCGTATACCCTCTTCGTACACCAAGTACGGACCAGAGCCGCAGCCCCTTCGAGCCCATAGCTCGGCATTTAGACATACCATCTGAGACAACGTACGATCGGGGATGACTTACTGCCTACCGGACCTGGAGGGATCAGCTCCAGCGTCATATAGCGCAGTAACATCAGAGTAATTGATGCGACCCACCGGTCCATCACAAGATGCACAACAATCGAACGGACATGCAACAAGTGGGAATGTGCATCTTAAATATACGCAAGTTAGTAGAATTCCAACCAAACAAATGAAACAACAGGTCTCAGCAGGCAAAGCTTAACATAAAACAGATATAAACATGCGGAATCTACTGTACTCACAGTGGGTGCGTTATTAAACTTTAAGCAATTTTTTTTCTCTTCGGGCTTTTAACCGGACTCCCCAAGTACCCCACTGTGGGTTAAATAACACCACAAGGGACCTGTTACATTTCCATATGATAAACATATCATTATTACGTGTTCTTTAACAAATTGGCATCAATTTGTACAATCATAAGTATTACAACAATTCAGAACCGACACCCGAAACTCATAATTAAATCCTCTTATTAGATGGTTTAATCATTCCTAATTTATCCCTTCAATAACTTATATTATCAATGAGTTCCATCAAGTTTCTCAAGTTTCTCGAATTGTCATGTTAACCGTCAAAATTATATTCGAAGTTTATACTTTTAATCTCCAATATTTGAGATTGTCAAAATGTCCATAATATATCCAAATTATAGAATATCCGACCGGTTCCGTTTTATTTTCTACAATTAAACCCAAACCCAGATAATTTTATCTATACTATTTTATATATATATATATATATATATATATATATATATATATATATATATATATATATATATATATATATATATATATATATATATATATATATATATATTTCTGCTCTTGAAAGAATGAAATACCGAAACCTGAATGTTTCGGTACCTCCCCATACATGGTCTCGGTTCATTTGGGTCTAAAAACCAAGGTTTCAGTATAAATAATAAATGTTTCAGTAGTGGGTGTGTGGGTTTCGGTATATTACCGAAACCAACTTAGTTTCGGTGCCTTCATTTTATTTCGGTACTATGCATAGATTTCGGTACATGTTAAATGGATTCCTTCAATACCGAAACCTTCCTTGGTTTCGGTATATATGGGGTTTCGGTATCCTCATACACACAAACATATATAGTTTCAGTAGAGAGGGGATAAGTTTCGGTAGTTTGTACAGAAATCTCAAGGTTTCGGTACCCCTCAATTAGTTTCAGTACATTACTAAAGGTTTCACTATACACCAATATGTTTCGGTAATGGCAATACCGAAACCTAAAGGTTTCGGTACCCATTATAAGGTTTCGATACTAGCAATTATATACGCAGAAACCACGAAAAACCATAGAACTTGTATAGATTTTTCCAAAAATCTTAAAATTTAACTTATACTAGATCCTCAAATTTTGTACACAACTTCTACATCACTAGATTTACATAAACCCATCAAAATATTTAACATGTATCAACATTTGAATCCCAAAATTTTCAGATTCGGTTTTCATTCAAAACTAGACCATAAACCTTTAAATTCGAAATTTTGAGAGATATTTACCTTAAATCGTTTGTTGCAGCAGTAATAGTTCCTTCTAAACAACTTGTATCCGAATTTTCAGTCTCCAATTTGATGTTTTCTTTGCCCTTGATTTGGAAAATAGAGAGAACCGTGAGTTTCTTTGGTTTAGAGAGAATGTAGAGAGAGATGAGTGATCAGGAATTAAAGGACTTATGTCTTTTAATTTCCATTCTTTCCAAGTTTTACACATTCAACCCCTGAACTTTCTAACTTTCTTAAATACTGATTTTCATCTTCATTCATACTTAATATTTAAAATTAGAAATCCTAAAATTTCTTAATTCCTTAAATAACAACCAATTTCTTAATTTCCATTAAATAAAGATTAAATCTTTATTTTTTATCATCTCAACCACTTAATAATATTTATATTATCTTAATAAATTTAAATCATCAATTTCTAAATAAAACAACCAACTTTCGTAATTAATCAAAATACAATCCAACTTAAATTACAATTTTAAACTTAATAAATCGCAATTACAATAATTTAAAATCCGAGGATGTTACAGCATGGGCTCCACCACGCTCAAACTTCGTCCTCGAAGTTATTTGACCTCAAACAGTTGCAGATATTTTCTTAACATTTCCGCCTTCGTCTCCCAAGTGTGATTTGCTCCTTTGTGATGCTTCCAACGTACCAGCACCATTTCGATCTCTTTGCTCCTTAGCTTTTTCATCTTGGTATCCAACACACATTCCGGCTCTTCCACGTATCGGAGCCTTTCATCGACTTGCAGCTCAGTATGGTCTGCCCAGTCCTCATTTCCAGTAGTGAATGATTTCCTGAGATTACCGACATGAAATACCGGGTGTATGTCTGACATTTCTTCAGGCAATTCTAGGCGATACGATTGATTCCCAACTTTTTCTACTATTTTGAATGGCCCAACAAATCTCGGAGCCAACTTTCCCCTTTTTACAAAACGAGTAACACCCCTCATGGGTGATACTTTCAGATATACCCAATCATTTACCTCAAAGCTGATTGGTTTGTGCCTTCTGTCATAATAGCTCTTCTGTCGATCCTGAGCCGCTTTCATATTCTGTCTGATCAGTTGTATTTTCTCGTTTGTCTCCTGTAACAATGCCGGCCCAGCAATCGGCGTTTCTCCAGTTTCTCTCCAACATGTAGGAGTCCTACATATCTATCCATACAGTGCCTCGAACGGTGCCTTCTTTATTGTTGCGTGGTAGCTGTTATTGTACGAGAACTCTATTAGTGGCAAATGATCATCCCAATTGCCACCGAGATCCAGTATACATGATCTCATCATATCTTCCAACGTGAGAATTGTTCGTTCGCTCTGGCCATCGGTTTGCGGACGATAGGCTGTACTCATTGCTATTCTCGTCCCTAACCCTTCTTGTAGTGCCGACCAGAAGTTTGAAGTAAATCGGCTATCTCGATCCGATACTATGGACTTAGGCACTCCATGCCTAGAAACAATCTCGTTCATATAAATCTGAGCTAACTTCTCTAGCGAATAACTTTCACGAATCGGTATGAAGTGAGCCGACTTAGTTAACCGATCCACGATTACCCAAACTGCATCGTGTTGACGCCTAGTTTTGGGCAGCTTTGTAACAAAATCCATTGTAATATGCTCCCACTTCCATTCCGGAATAGGAAGCGGTTGCATACTGCCGTATGGTTGTTGATGTTCGGCCTTTACCAACCGACAAGTTCGACATCTTTCCACATACTGGCCTATGTCTTTCTTCAATCCCGGCCACCAAAAATCTGCCTTTAAGTCATTGTACATCTTTGTGCTCCCAGGATGTACAGAAAATTTAGATTGATGCGCTTCTTCAATGATAACATGTCTCATACCACCATACTTTGGCACCCAAATCCTTCCGTATACACCTTTTAATCCCGATTCACTAGTTTCCATATCTTTAAGTTGTACTCTTATATCTTCAGCACCGACATTTTCTTCTTTCAAAGCTTCTACTTGGGCAGTTTTGACATCATCTATAATAGTAGACGTTAACATAGTAGATGTCAACATGTAGCAGCAATCCTTGGCATATGCGACTCAAAGCATCGGCTACCACGTTAGCCTTTCCGGGGTGATAAAGTATCTCACAATCGTAATCTTTAATAAGCTCCATAGACCTTCGTTGTCTCATATTAAGCTCCTTCTGACTAAAGATGTATTTTAAACTCTTATGATCCGTGTATAATTGGCACTTAGTCCCGTAGAGATAATGCCTCCATAACTTCAAAGCGAATGTTATCGCAGTCAACTCGAGGTCATGAGTCGAATAATTCTTCTCATGCTGCTTCAACTGCCTTGAAGCATACGCAATTACTTTCCCGCGCTGCATTAGTACCGCGCCTAACCCCAATCTCGAAGCATCGGTATACACCACAAAGTCATCATTACCTTCAGGTAAGGCAAGTATCGGCGCCTCGCTTAGTGCCTTCTTCAGAACCTCAAAGGCCTCCTGTTGCACAGTTTCCCATTTAAACGATGCATTCTTCTTGGTTAATGCAGTTAAAGGAACTGCAATCTTCGAAAAATCCTTAATAAATCTCCGATAATACCCTGCCAGTCCAAGAAAACTCCTGAATTCTGTGGCTGATTGAGGCGGTTCCCAGTTCCTTATGGCCTCCACTTTAGCTGGATCAACAGAAATCCCAGCTCCAGATATAACATGTCCCAAAAATTGAATCTGTTGCAACCAAAACTCACATTCTGAGAACTTGGCATACAACTTCTCCTTTCTTAACAATTCCAACAGCTCCCTCAAATGTCCAGCATGCTCAGCTTCAGTCTTAGAATACACCAAAATATCGTCAATGAACACAATCACTGACTTATCTAACATTGGTCTGCAAACTCGGTTCATCAAATCCATAAAGACAGCTGGGGCGTTAGTTAATCCGAAAGGCATGACAAGAAACTCGTAATGCCCATACCGAGTTCTGAAAGCTGTCTTTGGCACATCCTCTTCTCGTACCTTCAATTGATGGTACCCAGACCTCAAATCAATCATAGAAAACACGCTCGCCCCATGTAGTTGATCGAACAAATCGTCTATCCTCGGCAACGGATACTTGGTCTTAATAGTCAACTTATTCAGCTCCCGGTAATCTATGCACATTCGCATTGTGCCATCCTTCTTTTTCACGAACAATACCGGAGCTCCCCACGGCGATGAACTCGGTCGAATGAAGCCCTTGTCCAACAACTCCTGGAGTTGCGTCATCATCTCTTTCATCTCTGTAGGAGCAAGGCGATACGGAGAACGAGCTACTGGTGCAGCTCCGGGGATCAAGTCAATACGAAACTCCACTTGTCTCTCAGGCGGCACGCCAGACAAGTCTTCCGGAAACACGTCCGGGAACTGTGATACAACAGGCACATCGGCCAACGTCTTCTTCTCTGCCTTAGCATCAATAGCATATGCTAAGTAGGCGTCACATCCCTTTGCAACAAGCTTTCGGGCTTTTGCAATAGTCAATAGGCACAGATCCCCACTTCTCCTATCTCCGTAAATACAGATCTCACGCCCCTCCGGAGTAGTTATTTTTATCATTCGCTTCTTATGTGGGCTTCATTCTCTATCAACCAATCCATCCCGATGATCACATCAAATTCACTGAAGTCTATCGGTATCAGATCCAAATTGAAGACTACATCTTCAATCACTAACGTGCAGTTACGGTATACGTGATCTACTTTTACTAAAGTATTGCTAGCAGTTTCTATGTCAAGTACGGCAGATAACTTAGACAGTGGCATTGACAATAGTTGAGCAAAAGCAGTAGACACAAAAGACCGGTTGGCACCCGAATCGAAAAGAACTCGTGCAGGTAAAGAGTTTACTATAAGCATACCAGTAACCACCTCAGGGTTTTCCTTAGCCTCCTCTGCCGTTATCTGAAATGCACGAGCCGGTGCCCTCTGTGACTGACCCCGGCGGTTAACTGAACCACCACTCGAACCTCCCGACGATCGTGTTGATGATGGAGCAGCAGCTGTTGGAGCATTCTTTCTACAATTCCTACTATAGTGACCCCACACCCCACACTTATAGCAAGCATCACCCTTCCTTGGGCAATCATTCTGAAAATGTCCCAGTTCTCCACAGCAAAAGGAAGCACGTCCGTTAGTGCACTTGCCAAAATGTTCCAGGTGACACTTGTTGCAGCATTGTGGCTCGGTGTTGATAGAGTATGCACGAGCACGACCACGATCAGAAGAACCAGACGGTCGGCGAAAAGACTGCTGTGATAAGTATTGTGAAGACCGGGAAGATCCCGAGTATCCTCCCTCCCGTTGGCGCTTCGGCGGTGACGGCTGTGTTGGGTTGGTGGAAGCAGCAGCAGACCCAATCGAGTAGCCTGACATAATCAAAATCTGCTCTACATTTCTGGCAGCCTCAAGTAAGCCAGCAAATGTAGGGTAGCGAACGTTGCTCATAACCCTTCTAATTTCAATATCCAGACCCGCCTCGAACTTGGTCACCTTCCTTTCCTCAGTATCGACTTGGTGAGGCGCAAACAGACTCAGCCTCTTGAATTCCACCGCATATTGGGACACCGTCTTAGTCCCCTGTACCAGCGCCATAAACTTTGCTTCCAACCTCCGGTGCTCATCAACCGGACAGTACTGCTGAGTGAATAAGTCCTTGAACTCAGCCCAAGTCATAACAAAAACCTTCTCCAATGTCAACGCATTCACCATTGCGTTCCACCACATGATTGCATCATTCGTGAACATAGCAGTTGCATAACGAACCATGTCCTTCTCAGCACAGTCGCTGATTCGAAATGTTCGTTCAGTTGCTGTTATCCATTCAAGCGCGGCAACAGCATCTCCCAATCCATTAAACTCCACAGCCCCGTTTCCTTTGAAGTCCTTGAAACGACAACCTTTGGGCTTGTTAGATGACCCAATGTTGTCATCTCGTTCCTCGTTGTTACCCCCTTCCTTCTCTGTATTCTTTCTCTTATCCTCTCTTCTCTTAGCATCGGCCTCATCTCGAGCCCGAAACTCATCTTGTATCATCTTGTTCTGCTCAGCCATCAAGGCTAGCATCATTTCTCTTGCTTCTTCAGGTGTCATTCCTCCAGACCTGTTCTGAAAATATAAACATATAACTTGTTTAATAACATGTCATCAGTTTAAAGACACCACTCATTTGTCCCGTATGATAGTCAATCTCTTATAGTTACTAGATCATAACCTATCTTAGTTCAGATCATTACTTAAACCACTACATATCATTACCTAATGTTTGAGATCAAGACCTCACGGATACTTGAATCTCAAACTACTGCTCTGATACCATCTCGTGTGACACCCTTGCCACAACAACCACCATTTACATAACACCCAGGATTATAGACCACATAATTGATTACATAATGACCTAAAAGCTTAATTTAAGTGCGGAAGCAATAAAAATACATAAATAAATATTACATCTGTTTCAAACACCCTACGGTGCTACAAGGTTCCAATTCTAAGTCTACATACTCAGTAACATTACAATCATCCCCAATTACATATTATAGAAACAATCCCAACATTCAATTACCACTCTGATTAGTAGATAATCTTCAATCACTTGATCAAATGACCTAGCTAGACGGTCCGGCTGCAGACTTTCCTTTTCCTGTAAAAACATCAACAACTAAAGGATAAGAGAATGCTTAGTGAATACACAGATTGCGCATTTTATAAATTTTTATGAAGCCCAAGGGTAAAACCGATGACAAACATCGTATACCCTCTTCGTACACCAAGTACGGACCTGAGCCGCAGCCCCTTCGAGCCCATAGCTCGGCATTTAGACATACCATCTGAGACAACGTACGATCGGGGATGACTTACTGCCTACCGGACCTGGAGGGATCAGCTCCAGCGTCATATAGCGCAGTAACATCAGAGTAATTGATGCGACCCACCGGTCCATCACAAGATGCACAACAATCGAACGGACATGCAACAAGTGGGAATGTGCATCTTAAATATACGCAAGTTAGTAGAATTCCAACCAAACAAATGAAACAACAGGTCTCAGCAGGCAAAGCTTAACATAAAACAGATATAAACATGCGGAATCTACTGTACTCACAGTGGGTGCGTTATTAAACTTTAAGCAATTTTTTTTCTCTTCGGGCTTTTAACCGGACTCCCCAAGTACCCCACTGTGGGTTAAATAACACCACAAGGGACCTGTTACATTTCCATATGATAAACATATCATTATTACGTGTTCTTTAACAAATTGGCATCAATTTGTACAATCATAAGTATTACAACATTTCAGAACCGACACCCGAAACTCATAATTAAATCCTCTTATTAGATGGTTTATTCATTCCTAATATATCCCTTCAATAACTTATATTATCAATGAGTTCCATCAAGTTTCTCGAATTGTCATGTTAACCGTCAAAATTATATTCGAAGTTTATACTTTTAATCTCCAATATTTGAGATTGTCAAAATGTCCATAATATATCCAAATTATAGAATATCCGACCGGTTCCGTTTTATTTTCTACAATTAAACCCAAACCCAGATAATTTTATCTGTACTATTATATATATATATATATATATATATATATATATATATATATATATATATATATATATATATATATATATATATATATTTCTGCTCTTGAAAGAATGAAATACCGAAACCTGAATGTTTCGGTACCTCCCCATACATGGTCTCGGTTCATTTGGGTCTAAAAACCAAGGTTTCAGTATAAATAATAAATGTTTCAGTAGTGGGTGTGTGGGTTTCGGTATATTACCGAAACCAACTTAGTTTCGGTGCCTTCATTTTATTTCGGTACTATGCATAGATTTCGGTACATGTTAAATGGATTCCTTCAATACCGAAACCTTCCTTGGTTTCGGTATATATGGGGTTTCGGTATCCTCATACACACAAACATATATAGTTTCAGTAGAGAGGGGATAAGTTTCGGTAGTTTGTACAGAAACCTCAAGGTTTCGGTACCCCTCAATTAGTTTCAGTACATTACTAAAGGTTTCACTATACACCAATATGTTTCGGTAATGGCAATACCGAAACCTAAAGGTTTCGGTACCCATTATAAGGTTTCGGTACTAGCAATTATATACGCAGAAACCACGAAAAACCATAGAACTTGTATAGATTTTTCCAAAAATCTTAAAATTTAACTTATACTAGATCCTCAAATTTTGTACACAACTTCTACATCACTAGATTTACATAAACCCATCAAAATATTTAACATGCATCAACATTTGAATCCCAAAATTTTCAGATTCGGTTTTCATTCAAAACTAGACCATAAACCTTTAAATTCGAAATTTTGAGAGATATTTACCTTAAATCGTTTGTTGCAGCAGTAATAGTTCCTTCTAAACAACTTGTATCCGAATTTTCAGTCTCCAATTTGATGTTTTCTTTGCCCTTGATTTGGAGAATAGAGAGAACCGTGAGTTTCTTTGGTTTAGAGAGAATGTAGAGAGAGAGATGAGTGATCAGGAATTAAAGGACTTATGTCTTTTAATTTCCATTCTTTCCAACTTTTACACATTCAACCCCTCAACTTTCTAACTTTCTTAAATACTGATTTTCATCTTCATTCATACTTAATATTTAAAATTAGAAATCCTAAAATTTCTTAATTCCTTAAATAACAACCAATTTTTTAATTTCCATTAAATAAAGATTAAATCTTTATTTTTTATCATCTCAACCACTTAATAATATTTATATTATCTTAATAAATTTAAATCATCAATTTCTAAATAAAACAACCAACTTTCGTAATTAATCAAAATACAATCCAACTTAAATTACAATTTTAAACTTAATAAATCGCAATTACAATAATTTAAAATCCGAGGATGTTACAACGATCATGCACTAGAGTCCATTTACTTGTACCAATTTCTTTTAGATACTTCCAAGCATCATCATTACTTCTCTGCATTCTCTAATGAAATATTTGTACTTCCTCTTTTCGGTTGTAGAACCCATGCCACAACACAGTTTCTTCAACGTTGATACCTTGAACTGTGTCATAAGATTGCTTCGTACATGGCGCAGACAATAACGATGGTAAGCAAACGACTCCATCCAATCATGCGGATTCTGCATTGCGTTGATGATCTCTTAATGTCTGTCCGAAATTACACACAAAGGCTTACAACCTAAACATTTCAAAGTACCATGCCCAACTATCATTTGATTCTTCATCAACGATAGCATATGCAATTTGCAACACATGGTTGTTTGCATCTTTTGTAACTCCCATTAGTAACTTTCCTTTATAAGAACCTCTCAAATGTGTTCCATCAACACAAATTAATTACCGGATGACATCTTTGAAATGCTTTTATAGCAGGACCGAAACCTCCAAAAGACATATTTGTAAGTCGCACAGTCAGGATGGCTTTGAGGTTGATGTTGCCATTCAATAATTATGTCTTTGTTTGAAGACTGTAATGCCTTGATGTACGTAGGCAACTCTTGAAAGTTGCTTTCCCAACTACCATAAATATTCTCAATAGCCTTCTTTCGCCCATGCCACCCCTTCATATAAGACACATCGACTTTAAATTCATGCTTTATATGGCCCTATACTTGTTCACAGGCATGTCGATCCTTTCCCTTCCGAAATGGCTTACACTAACAGTTATGTCCTTTGATTTTAAGGACCGGTTATTGTTGCGGACGACGCTCCCATAGCAATTATATGCATCCACCCACTTATAAGATTGCCACAGACTGTTTTTCTTTTTCTTTGATGCACGAACGATCCACTTGCACTCGCGTGTTTGGTCAACTTCCTGGGATGGTTTATGAGTCGTGTAACACTTCGCTTTAAAGATGGTGAGTGTGCTTTCCACAACAATGAGCTCTCTATTTGGTTGGATATTCCATCTTCTAATGACAAATATAAGCTTGTAGGTCCCGAGAGGTTTCCAACGTATATAGTTATAAGCTGTAGAGGGGGGGTGAATACAGCAATTTAAAAAACTACACACTCTTTTCTCAATGTTTGTATGTATTATCAACAATTTGTTAATTACAAACAAGCTTGAATGCGGAATAGTTCAAGCTGAGATGACAGATACAACAGTATGTTCACTAGTCTAAGACAAACTCAAACTAGTATACAATGAATACACTCACTAAGAAGCACTCACTGTGTTTACAAGACTTAAGGAAACAGCTTATGTAAAACAGCTTAGACACACAGATGCTGGTTTACACAGAAGACTTGCATGCATGAAAATCACACTTGCACGTTCACTCTTGGGTTTCAGCACTTAGCTTTCTTCACTCTTCTTTCTGACCTTAGAAGCTTCCTTTTATACTCACTTAGAGGATCTAAGAGAAACATCTTCATTGGACGGAATGAAAAGGAAAAGTCTTGTTGAAAAGACAACATAACCTTTTCTGCACTTTTCTGAAAAGCAGACTTGTCTTCACATGTGCAGAACTTTTGTCCTTTTACTTTGTCTACTGTTGCATTGCCTTTAACTAATTTAGGAATGTCAACTTTGCGTCTTTCTTCCTTGTAAAGGCCTATTTTGATATAAGAAAGAAAAAGGTCTGTCACAACCAGCCCTTTTTTTTCAAATAACCTTCTTGTGTCTTCCTGTTACAGAACAAGCGTGGGAGGCCTGAGCATTTCTGTTTTTCCACTTGGGTCTTCGACTTTGTAACTGGATCTTGAGTTCAAAAAATCAAATACAATGATGACTATTGAAACAAAATTCCATAAAGGTTTAGCCGGTTCACAAACATATCAAAAGAAGTTTCTGTTCACAAAGAACAGAATCAAACTTTAAAAATGCCACAAGCTGCCTCAAACGTGCTAGAGCCGCACGTAGACAGTTTTAATGGGGTTCCGCAGCCTGTTCAGCAGACAGCGCGCATTGGACAAAACTGGTTTAGTTGCAAAAATTGGCACACATCCAATATCGAACAACTTTAGACTGATAATTGCACATATCCAGTTTAATAAGGTCTCAATAACAGGCCGATTAAATAACAAACAGGCCTTAAAAATTCAAAACCTTTCAAATCAATCAAACACACAGCGGTTGATTTAAATCAGTCCCCCTCCTACAGATGTAAAATGTTTGCTGAGTTTGCCCTTTTGTTGCCCTAACAATCTCCCCATCATCCCTATGGCAATTACACCAGTCAAGCTGGTCTTATCAAAAATCACTATATATTTTACGTACATTGCTGAAATAAATTACACAACATTACGTAAGATTAAAGATCGGTTATTAACCTGATTCTTGACTATACAGAACAACACCATGTTCTTACAAGAGGTACAAACTAATGGTACTAATGTATTTTACAAACTTGAAATGTAAAAGCAAAAAATTCCAACTATGTTGTAATAATGTACAAAAACATACTAGTACAGGATTTACAACTAATGTACAAGATTGTTTGGGGACTGTTTGCGTTTGGGAGCACGATACATGGAAAGCCTGTCCAACTGATGGACAGCTTCCATTCTTCACCTACCCCAGGAATGGTGATGAACTTCAACATCAGTGGAGAAGTCCTGATGACCTTGAACCATCCCTTTCCATATTTCTTTCCCTTGTGTACTGCAAAGTTCACAATTATTTCACTACTGCTAATCATGAAACTTGGGATAATGGAGCTCCCCTCTGTTCTTTGTCTGAAAGCCTCTGACCTGATCACAGATGGGCTGCGCTCCATTTTGCCTAGCCTGCCTGAAAGGATGAAGAAAACTGCAAGTCTGGAATGGCGACAAGTTGTACTCAGATTACATTTGTATAGTTTTGAGCCTTTGGAAGCACTTTTCTGAGTTAGGGGGTCTACACCCAAAAAAACCCCCCGCTCACGGTTTCTCAAAATCTCTTGCCATCCTCAAACTCCGCTATCCTTTAGGCCCAGCTATGATGCACTCCTTTTATTTTTCAAGGGCAATAGCTGTCGCCGCTGGTTCAATCGCGTGAGGGAGTCCTCCATCTACGGGTATCTTCTTTGTCACTTCTTAGCCTTTGATTTTGGGGTATGTCACAGAGGAACAACCCTCTTTTACTTCTATTTTGGAATAGGCCCACCTCATTATCATCCCACTCTCTCCATCACTCTTGTGTATGCCATGAACTCGTTTAGTCGTTTATGACTAGGACATGGCTCAGGGCAACTGCCACGGTTCCCCTCCTTCCCTGCATCCCACTGCTCCAACATCCCTGTGCCCCCTAGTTATCGTAGGTCTCCATTTCGGGACCTGTATTGCACCCATACTGGTGTTCTGATCAGTCCCTCCACTTGTGTGCCAGTTTCTTGAACACTTGGGTAACACACTTTATCCAATACGCTTCCTTGGCAAGCCTTCTACGTCGCAACACCTCATGACCCTTAATTTCTGTGTTGACAAGTTGTGGGCATCGTAACAATAAATGGAGTTTGGCAGTGAGAAGTGGGTACTTGAGGTTTGGTCACAGGAGCCGAAACACCTAAGGTTAACCTTATTTCCTCCAATTCTATTTCTTTCTCTCCTGCTGATACCGCTTAGAAGCTTCATTAATGTCTTTGTTGACACCTCCAGATAGACATTGTTTAGTTTCTTTGCTTCTTGGTAGTGCAAAAGATTTAGACATGCTTTGAGACAGATTTTCTCTTGCTTTTCCTCAATCGTCCTCCAGATGTGAACGCTTGTTCTCTGCTAAAACTCAAAAGGTTAGCGACGTTGGTAGGAAGAAGAACGCCAGGAGGGAGCTTGTTGCCCTAGTGGTGGAGGTTTGATGAAACTGAGTACGATAGAGCAGCGTCGGGAGGTAGCTGCGTTGTGTGGGCTGTTGTGGTTCGAGGGATGATGACTGTTCTTTTTTTGTTTCGCTTAGCTGCTGCTGTGAGTGCACAAGCCAGCCTCAGAACGGACATTTCCCCGCTTCTTCTTCTCTTCTTCAGTTTAGACTATTCGGTGCCTCCGTTTATCTGCAGGCCTGTACCAGCGAATGACTTCCTTCCCCCTGTAGACTGGCAGGGTTTTTTTGGAGAGACAGCCGAGTAGGCCATAACACTTGAGAAGACACTGCAGCTAGGTACCTTTCAGAATGTCCCTTCTGGTTTACATGGGAGGTGTAGCCAGGGGGGTGGGACTGGCTTTCTCCTTAGGAGAAGAGGTTTTTCTTCTCCCCTTTAGACTTAGTCTTCGAGGCAGATGGGCGCATGACCTCCCCCTTTGAAGGGAGATGGAACAGGCAACCTTCAAACACCTGGTTGCCCTGAAGGACACCAAAGTAGCGGTTACCAGGCAATTCGTTTTGGCATCATCGTTTGGGGCCAAACCAGGCCTTGTCACTAAGAAAAGAAGCCAAGTTTTCCTTAACCACTTCGGCAAGCTTAGGGAAGATGGAAAGACAGACTGAAGAAGAGCGCTGGCGAATCAGCAAGGCTGCGTCAACATTAACAATGTTTTTCTCATAGAAAGCTGTGTAAACAACAAGGCTTTGAAGCATGTGCAAGATGGACTTCAGAGTATCTTGGCACATCAGCAAAGGTCTACTGAGGACACAAGTATTTGAATAGAGAGCCAATAAGAGTGTGTCAGGCGGCAATGGGTTGAAGGGCTTAATTTATGTGTTCAAAGTAGGGAGAGATGAGGAGATGACCCACTGTTGGAAATGGCTTGTGCCATAGAGGGACACGGAGTCCGTTGTAAGGAGAGGATAGGAAGAGAGAGAGTTGGATTACATTTGCAACTGAGCAGTGAGTCTAACAGCTTGTGGAGAGTTGTCATTTTGGGGGAGGCCTGGGAAGGATTCATTTGACATTATCAAGAAGGCCTTTGAGGCTGCTCAGAACGAGTCTAGTGATGGATCGGTAGGGAGTTGAAGCCGTAGCAGATTGCCCATTGATCAATTTTCAGCTTGTTGGGCTCATCGTAAAGAAGCAGTAGTTGGTAGATGAAGCACCTCCTGACAGATCAGTTGTTGATCTCAAGGTCTGCGTCCCAATTGAGTATAGTGCCCTTAATGACTTTGGATTCTGGAAGGTAGGCACCAGGTATACCAGAACTCCTACACCATTCCTGGTACAGGACACCAGGAGATGCAAGTCATGCGTAGTTCAACGAAGCAACGTTCAGAAACTCCACCATTTGTTCGTCACCTTTCCCCACATAGTTTTTTGGTATAGTGAGGTTTGCAATATAGTTGGTGGGTTTATGGTCAGCATTGTTGTAATGGATGAGTGTTTGACGACATCCTCACCACCAACTACTGCGGAGAAAGGGATTAGGTCTATGATCCATTTGGAATTTTGATTTTGACGAAGCAAAAGACAACTTAGTCGCTTTTAGGGTTCTTGAGGATTTCTGGAAATGATGAGGAAGACGAAGATGAAAACAGTATGTAGGTATTTAAGGCTTTGAATGCGTCGTGTGTATGAGAGAGAAAAGTTTTGGGC
>JAANYP010004945.1:0-61938 GCA_020465985.1 Centrapalus pauciflorus | reverse complement strand
GCACATGGTGTTTCCAACGAACCAACTTTGATGGTCAGCAAAGAGAAAGCTGATCCTTCAAAGGCAGGGTGGTCTTTGGGAGATGGTGATATGTATGGCTGGATGTTTGGCAGTTGGGTATAGATGGAGAAGATGATGATGAGGCTTTGTGTTTTTGAGGATGTTGATGGAGAGTGAAAGAGGGACTTTGGACACAAGCTCCATAGCCTGGGCCAAAGTAAGATGCCCAGTTGGACAGGGATCAGAGGTCCTTAAGAGAGAGGGGCTTTGTATTGTTTTTTGTGTGTTCCTTTGTTTTTCTTAGCTTTGTTTGTTTGTCTGTTTTGTATTGTTTTGTGTTTTTAGCTCATCACCAGGAGAAGTGTGATGGGATGATGTTTGTGGCCCTTCAGATACTGCTTGTGTGCACATACCCTCCTGAAGTACCCGTGTGGTTCTCGGTTTGATTTGAAATGATAGTTGACGGAAAAACGGAACGGTTGTCCATGTCAGAAACATTTGTCAGACCACTTGACCTTGTTAATCACTAACACACGTAACACACATTATCCGCAGTAATTAAGTTAAATTAAAACATAATTTAAGTAACTTAATTATGAAGAAAAGTAATTAAACTTTTGGTCTACGCTGTTGGTCAAACCTGTGATGATCAGGGTCAACACAAGGTTCTCAGTCTTCAAGCTGTTCTCCCTTCAAACTGTGCCTTCAGCCTGTTCTCCTTTGTGAGAACAGGTTGTGTTCAATAGTTGAACATGTTACAAGACAATGGCTTGTAAGACAGTGTGAAGAAGTGAACAGGTTGAAGATTGGACCATCAGAGCAGGCTGGACGAATAAACAGGTTAAACTGTTTTTGTTCAGCCTGTTGTATGCTCAAGCTGTTCAAGTTTTTCAGACAAATGCCTAAGTACAGAACATGTATAACCTGTTCTGTCTAAGCTGTTCAGAAAAACTTGAGCAGTGTGAAATATACAAATTATTAGACCTTTGAGAGACACTTAGTCACTCTTGTTTAACATGCCCAGCTTGCTGACAAGGTAATTAAACCTTGTTTCATCCAGAGGTTTGTTGAAAATGTCTGCAAGCTGTTCATTTGTGGAAATAAAACTTACCTCCACATTACCTTTCTGAATGTGATCTCTGATGAAGTGATGTCTGACTTCAATATGCTTTGTTCTTGAATGAAATACTGGATTGTTGGAGATGGCTATGGCACTTGTATTATCACACAGAATAGGAGTTTTCCTATACACAAGGCCATAATCTTCAAGCTGATGCTGCATCCACAGAATCTGCCCACAGCAGCTTCCAGCAGCAATATACTCAGCTTCAGCAGTAGAGGTGGATACTGAGTTCTGCTTCTTGCTACTCCAACTGATTAACTTTTCCACCAAGGAGTTGACAATCCACCTGTTGTGCTTTTCCTATCTAACCTGCAGCCTGCAAATCAGAACTGAATAACCCTGTTAGATCAAGCTTGAGTCTTTTGGGTAGCCAAAAGACCCAAAACCTGGCTGTAACCATTCAGGTATCTGGAAGATTCTTTTAACAGCAGCTAGATGTGATTCCTTTGGATCAGCTTGGAACCTAGCACATAAACAGGTGGCAAACATAATATCAGGTCTACTAGCAGTCAAGTATAGCAAGCTCCCAATCATGACTCTGTAAGCTGTTACTGAAACAGCTTTGCCACTGGCATCAGCATCCAATTTTACATTGGTTGCCATTGGGGTTTTAATAGGAGAACTTTGATCAAATTTGAACTTTTTCAAAAGATCTAAAGTGTACTTTCTTTGATTTATAAAAATTCCAGTTGAGGTTTGTTTAACCTGTAATCCTAAAAAGAAAGTTAGTTCTCCAATCATACTCATTTCATACTTGGATTTCATGAGTAATGAAAAATTCTTGCACAACTGCTCATTAGTAGAACCAAATATTATATCATCCACATAAATTTGAACAAGCATAATGTCAGATTTTACTTTCTTTATGAACAGTGTAGTATCCACTTTACCTCTGGAATACCCATTGCTCATAAGGAACTCAGTAAGAGTGTCATACCAGGCTCTAGGGGCTTGGTTGAGACCATAGAGAGCTTTGTCCAACTTATAGACAAAACCTGGATGTTGTTCATTTTCAAAACCTGGAGGCTGCTTGACATAAACTTCTTCTTGCAGCTTCCCATTCAAAAATGCACTCTTCACATCCATTTGAAATACCTTAATGCTCTTATGAGCAGCGTAGGCTAAATACAAACGAATTGCTTCTAGCCTGGCTACAGGAGCAAATGTTTCATCATAGTCAATTCCTTCCTCCTGTCTGTAGCTGGCAACCAGTCTTGCTTATTTCCCTAATGATGACTTTGCTCATATCCATCTTTTCTGAAACCCATTTAGTGCCAATTAGTTTTACCTTTAGGAGCAGGACAGCTTCCATACTTGGTTTCTCTAAACTGATTGAGCTCTTCTTGAGGGCAGTGGACAACTTGGCATTTGTTAATGCTTCATCAACCTTCTTTGGCTCCATCAGTGAAACAAAACTAGAGAACATACAAAAGTTCCCTAAGCTGTCCCACCGTGTTTGTATCCCTTTGTTGATGTCACCAATTATTTGATCATTGGGGTGACACCTTATCCACTTAGGATCATTTTTCAATGATGATTTACCTGAGTTGTTAACATCTTCAGCAGGTCCTGTTGAACAGCTCTCAAGATTTTCAGACACACTGTTGTCTTGAGCCTGTTCACTTGTTGAACATGTCTGACCACTGTTGAACATATCAGCAGAGGAACTGGGAAAATCAGCATTGATAGGTTTTGGACATGCAGTTGTAATTAAGTCAGTACATTTATTCACACAGGGTGTATTGACATAATCATCATCATGTCCATCATGATTAACAGGTTCCACACTGGATGTAGTGGAAGCTTTTGAGTCCTCTTCATTGTTTGAATGCATCAGATCATCAAAGTTAAGTTCTCCTGAAGCTGATTCAGGAACAGCTTTGGTGGAGGCATTCTTGGACTCTTCAAAGGTGACATTAATAGATTCATCTATCACCTTTCTTTTGTTGTTGTATACTCTGTAGGCTTTGGAGATAGCAGAGTACCCAACAAACACACCTTCATCAGCTTTAGGTTCAAACTTTGACAGCTGGTCCCTTTGATTCAGAATGAAACAGGGACATCCAAACACATGGAAATAACTGACATTTGGCTTCCTCCCTTTGAGCAGCTCATAGGAGTCTTGTTGAATTCTTTTCACCACTAGGATCTGTTTTGGGTAAGCACGGCATTTAACAAGCTTCAGCCAAAATGATGAAGGTAAACCTGATGCACACAGGCATGGTTCTTGGGCAGCTTCAATGAGAGTTTCGGTTCTCCTTTCAGCAACTCCATTTTGTTGTGGAGTTCTTACAGCTGAAAAGTTTTGAGTGATTCCTTTCTCTTCCCAGAAGTCTTCAAGAGTACTGTTTCTGAATTCAGTACCATGATCACTTCTAAGCTGCTTCACTTGGGCAGAGTTCAGCATTTCCATCTTTTTCACAAATCCAATAATTTCTCTAGCAGCCTCTCCTTTGCTCTTCAAGAAGATAACCCATGTATACCTGGAGAACTCATCAACCATTACTAGAGTGTATCTTCTTCCTCCTAAACTTGGGACATTAACAGGTCCAAACAAGTCCATATGGATTAAGAAGAGAGGAGTATCAATAGAGAAGTTATGTTTGGATTTAAATGATGATTTCCTCTGCTTGCCTTTCTCACAAGCCTGGGCATAATCTGGTCTTTGGCAAAGGTCATAGAAGGCAAACCTGTCACCAACTCTTTCTTACAGAGTTTGTTGATGTTCTTGAAGTTCAGATGTGACAGTCTTCTGTGCCATAACCAGTTTAGATCACATTGTTCGGGTGTGAGAAAACAGGGTTCGTTGTGGGGGTCACAGAATGCTATCCACAACAATACACCTTTCTTTCGTTGACACACAGCACAACTTGTCCTTGGGAATCCAATTAATAACACAGGTGCTCATCAAAGTTAACATTGTAGCCAGCATCACACAGTTGGCTTATGCTAACAAGGTTATGTTTTAGCCCAACCACATAGGCTACCCTTTTGAACACTGCAGCACCAGCTTTAAGAGTTCCATATCCCTCAGTGGATCCCTGCACATTGTCACCAAAGGTGACTTTTGGCCCTTTTTCAGGCCTGAGTTCACTCAGCAATTCTTTACAACCTGTCATGTGCCCTGAGCAGCCACTGTCCAAGTACCAAACCTGGGAAGGTTGTTTTTCCTGCAGAGTGATAAGAGAATTATTAGTCATTTTTAGGGGAACTCATCACAGAGATGAGTTCTCCTACTTCATCAACATGTGTTGATGGATTTGGAATGTCCACACTAATATTCCCTATCTGAATGGTATCAGCTTGTATACCATCTTCAGTGACTGTGACATTTCCACCACTGTTTGTGACAGCTGTGAAGGAAACAGCAGAGTAAACAGGCCTCATGTCCTCAGATTCAGGACAGTCCTTGGCCAGATGTGTCTTCTTCCCACATTTGTAACATTTTCTCTTTTTAGTATTTTTGGAAGAAGATCCTTCAGAAACACATTCTGAGCTGTTTTTGTTGATTCTTTCAGCAGGTTTAGCCTTCTTTGTTGAATCAACAGCTTGTATGGAGATTCAATAGCCACAGCTTTGACTGTCTCTTCTTTCCTCTTTTTGGGAGGACAGATGTCAAAGACAGGAAGCTTGATTGGCTTTTGAGCTTCCACAGGTTTGGGAAACTTATTCCCATTTGTCTCAGTTTGAGCAATGGTTTTGCCTTTGCCCCTACTGGATTGTGATTTATGCTGCCTATCAGCATACTCACTGTGTTTGGTTTTGAAAAACTTATTTTTATTTAAAACCAATTTACCACTATGATTTGAAAACTTATTTGAAATCAGAGCAGTTTTGTTTTCAACATGAGACTTACCCTTGTTGAAAACAGGCTGCTTACTTTTTGAAAACTTATTTTCAAAGTGTTTAGCATCAAAAGGATTAACATGCTTTTTACCAACAGCTTTGGACTCAGAACCTGTTTTGTCAACAGGTTTAGCATCCACACCATCAGTTTGAACATGTTTTCCTTTCTTTTGCTTGTGTGAGCTAGCAAAGCACTTAGCAGGCTGTTTTGGAGAACAAACTCCAACATCAGCTTTTGAGCTGAGTTCACACAAGCTGTCAGTATTTTGAGGCCTGACAAACCTGTTTGTTGAGATTAGTTTACCATTCACATTTTGAATAAATGTATTTGGAAGTTCACCAAGAATGGATAGATCTTCTTTCAAATTACTTATCTCAACAATTGAAGCCGCTGTGTCAAGATCCCCTCCAAGATAGGCTTGGATTTGTGCAGGAATCTGTTGACTTATACAATGGCTGACTTTTTGTGCAGATTGGCACCAAGAGTCAACTATCTTTGAAGCTTGGCATGCTTTATATCTGTTTCTCTCTTTTCTTCCAGTAAAATAGAGTTGATGTGTTTTAATTCATCAAGCTCAGTTTCCAACTTATGGAAACTGTCCAGTTTACTGGATTTAGTTTTAAGATCAGCTTTAAGCTTAGAGATTTCAGATAGTAAATCATCATGCTTCTCAACAGCAGCTTTGAGATCAACAAGCATATATTCAAACATTTTAACTTTTCATCAGAACTGTAAGCCACAAAATTTTGTACCTTTATACATCATTGTAGGATTCCAGTTCTCTAAGCTGCTGAAGGCTTCAGCTTCAGCCATATCCTGTTTGAAACTGCTTGTTGATGGGACATCAGTGTTGGCCATCAGACATTGATTATCTTCTTCATCAGATGATGAATCAGATTCCTCCCAGTCACATGTCTCTGCCATGAGTCCCTTTTGGCGATTGGAAGACACAGAGTTTTCCAATTTCCTCAGCTTAGCCATGGCCATAAGGTACTTAACCCTATAGCCATCATCCTTGTTAGTCTTGTTGGGTTTGGATGACTGACCAACAACTTTTGACACACAGTCAGCAGCTATGTGACTAGTTTTGCCACACTTGAAGCACTCAACTTTGGATTTGTCAAATGCCTTCTTTTTGCCAGCACTTGAACCTCCTTGCAGCATATTTCTTCCAAACCTTTTCTTGTTGAACCTTTTGACAAGCATGGCTATCATTTGCTCATCATCTTGTTCAGCAAGATCTGCAGCATCTTCTTCGTCTGACACCTCCTCCTTTTCATCATCCTGCTGATCAGGTTGAATGAACACATCACTCACCTGATTTACAAGGCTGTCTCACACTAGCCACAAAGGCTGCACCTTTTCTGGACATTTCCAAGGCATTTCTCTTTTGTTGCCTTGACTGTTCATCATTCAGTAAGGATCCATACAGATTGACTAGATCCATACTTCTGATAGTACCTGAGTTCCTTAGGAATGTTGAGAAGTAGTTCCACTCTTCAGGTAAAATGTCCAGAAATTTGTTCACCAAGGTAAGACTGTCCTTGGTGATCCCAACAGCTTTGAGATCATTCACTAGAGCAGTGAACCTGGTGTAGGTTTCAGTGAGAGTCTCCTTTGGTTTAGCAAAGAAGAGTTCATACTGTCTAACAAGATTTTTGATCCTGTTGTCCAGTGTGATTGTGGGTCCATCATAGACGGTACACAAAGTATCCCACATCTCCTTTGCTGTCTTCATTTTCTCCACCTGCTTGAACACATCATCAGGGAGAGAAATGACCAGGTTGTTTCTGGCCTTTGCATCCAGAGCCACCAATCTCTTGTCTTCATCAGACCATTGAGCTTTAGCTTTCTCAAAGGTCCTGATTTCAGGGACAGCTCCTTCAACCGCTGGAGTTATAGTAGTAACAGAGGTTGGCACATAGGGACCCTCCATCACTATCTCTGGCAGTTGTACATCCAGATTCTCTAAGTAGAGCATCATTCTGCACTTCCAACCAGAGAAGTTTTGATGATTAAATTTTGGATGCTTGCCCATAGAGCCATTGTCATAGTAAGAAGAGTTTGCAGCACTGTTGTCCATGGAAACTTGGGAGAATGAGAGATCTAGAATTACACACACTCTAAACTGCTCTGATACCAGTTGTAGGTCCCGAGAGGTTCCCAAAGTATATAGTTATAAGCTGTAGAGGGGGGGTGAATACAGCAATTTAAAAACTACACACTCTTTTCTCAATGTTTGTATGTATTATCAACAATTTGTTAATTACAAACAAGCTTGAATGCGGAATAGTTCAAGCTGAGATGACAGATACAACAGTATGCTTACTAGTCTAAGACAGACTCGAACTAGTATACAATGAATACACTCACTAAGAAGCACTCACTGTGTTTACAAGACTTAAGGAACAGCTTAGGTAAAACAGCTTAGACACACAGATGCTGGTTTACAGAAGACTTGCATGCATGAAGATCACACTTGCATGTTCACTCTTGGTTTAAGCACTTAGCTTTCTTCACCTTTCTTTCTGACCTTAGAAGCTTCCTTTTATACTCACTTAGAGAATCTCAGAGAAACATCATCATTGGACAGAATGAAAAGGAAAAGTCTTGTTGAAAAGACAACATAACCTTTTCTGCACTTTTCTGAAAAGCAGACTTGTCTTCACATGTGCAGAACTTTTGTCTTTTTACTTTGTCTACTGTTGCATTGCCTTTAACTAATTTAGGAATGTCAACTTTGCGTCTTTCTTCCCTGTAAAGGCCTATTTTGATATAAGAAAAAGGTCTGTCACCCTTTTTCAAATATCCTTTTGTCTTCATGTTACAGAACAGCGTGGGCAGGCTGAGCAGTTCTGTTTTCCACTTTGTCTTCGACTTTGTAAACTGATCTTGTAGTCAAAAACAATACATGATGACTTGATAACAAATTCCATAAAGTGTTTAGCCTGTTCACAAAGAACAGGTTCTGTTCACAAAGAACAGAACACTTTAAAATTGCCCAAGCTGCTCAACAGTGTAGAGCAGCGTAGACAGTTTATGTCCAGCCTGTTCAGCAGACAAAGCAGCTTGGACAAACTGTCTTAGTTGCAACACATGCAACATATAGAACAGCTTTAGACTGATATTGCAAATCATTTTCAGGTTTCAATAAGGCATATAACAGGCCTTAAATTCAACCTTCAAATGCATCAACAGGTTTGATTATAAAATCTCCCCCTCAGATGTAGAACAGGTTTGACTGAGGCCTTTTTGTGCCTAACAGTTATAAACTAGTTTCTTATATAAAAATGGCTATAGAAGTAGGGGAAAGTATTAAAGTTGACATTCCTCTTTAAGGTAAAGCAGCCTGCAATAGAGACAAAAAGGAAAAGACACAGATTCTGCAACATAGGGACAAATTATGTTTTGTCAGAATGTGAAGAAAAGTAGTCTTGTCCTTTTGTAAAGGCACTCCCACTATCTCTGCATCCAATGAGGAAGCTTCACTAGGATTCTCTGAGTGAGTATAAAAGGAAGCTTCTAAGGAATGTGAGATAACCATGAGAGAGATATCCAAAACGTGCAAAAGAATTGTGTTTTCATGCATGCAAAGTCTACTCAGAAAAGAATAGTTAGTGTGTCCAAGCTGTTCTTATTCTAAGCTGTCTGTCTGTCTTGTAAAATAGTGAGTGCATGTTAGTGAGTGAATTCATTGTAACTAGTCTGAGTAAGTCTTAGATTAGTTGTTCATCTGTTGCCTTTGTCATCTCAATTTGAACCATTCCGTAGTTCAAACGTGTTTGTAATTAACATTTGTTAATATATACATACAAACATTGAGAAAGTGTGTTGAAATTTTAAATTGCTGTATTCATCCCCCATCTACAGCTTACAACAACATACTTGGGAAACCTTTTGGGTCCTACAACTGGTATCAGAGCAGTTTAGAGTATGTTAACTCTAGATCTCTCATAACACCCTATTTCCCACCATGGACAATAGTGCTGCTAACTCCTCCTCTTACTATCACAATGGGTCAATGGTAAAACCTCCGAAGATCAATCATCGGATATTTTCGGGCTGGAAGTGCAGAATGATATCTATCTAGAGAATCTGGATGTGCAACTACCAGAAATAGTGATCGAAGGTCCCTATGTGCCAACTTCTGTCACTACCATAACTCCTACTGCTGAAGGAGCTGTTCCTGAAGTCAGAACTATTGAGAAGGCAAAAGCTCAATGGTCTGATGAAGACAAACGTCTGGTTGCCCTTGATGCTAATGCTAGGAACAACCTTGTAATCTCTCTACCTGGTGATTTGTTCAAACAGGTTGAGAAGATGAATACTGCAAAAGAAATGTGGGATACTTTGTGTACCGTCTATGATGGTCCCACTATCACATTGGATAATAGGATCAATAATCTTGTTAGACAATATGAACTGTTCTTTGCAAAGCCAAAGGAGACTCTCACTGAAACCTACACCAGGTTCACTGCCTTAATAAATGATCTTAAAGCTGTTGGGATCACTAAAGACAGTTTAACTCTAGCGAACAAATTCTTGGACATACTACCTGAGGAATGGAATTACTTCTCTACTATCCTCAGAAACTCAGGTACCATCAGAGACATAGATCTTGTAAATCTTTATGGATCCTTGCTAAATGATGAACAATCAAGGCAACAGAAGAGAAATGCCTTGGAAATGTCCAAGAGAGGTGCAACCTTAGTAGCCAGCGTGAGACAACCTGTTAATCAGGTGTGTGATGTGTTCACACAAGCAGATCAACAGGCTGATGATGAATTGGAGAAAATGTCTGAAGAAGAGGACTGTGAAGATCTTATTGAGTTTGATGATGAGCAAATGATTGCCATGCTTGTCAAAAAATTCAATAAGAAAAGTTTTGGAGGAAAGATGCTGCAAAAGAAATCAAGTGCCATCAAAAAGAAGGTATATGACAAAACTAAGGCTGAGTTCTTTAAATGCGACAAAACAGGCCATATTGCTGCTGATTGTGTGTCTAAAGATGTTGGCTCTTCCTCTAAACCATACAAGACAAACAAAGATGATGGCTATAGGGTTAAGTACCTTATGGCCATGGGTAAGCTGAAGAAGTTAGAAGACTATGTGGCTTCTAACAAACAGAAGGGGTTGATGGCCAAAACCTATGACTGGGAGGAATTTGATTCATCATCTGATGAAGAAGACAATAACTGTCTAGTGGCCAATACTGATGCCCCCTCAATAAGTAACTTCAAACAGGACCTAGCCGAAGCTGAAGCTCTCAGCACTTTAGAGAACTGGAATCCCACCATGATGGAATGTGTTCTCTATCAAACCAGCCTGCTAAGTGCTTACCAAGTTCACGTAAACAAAAGAATGGAAAACAAGTTAAAACTGTAGCTTTGACCACTAAACCTGTCAACCTAACAGGTTCTGGGGTTAAAGCTGATGGTAAGAAACCTGTTAATCAATTCAATGTTGAATACTTTGAAAAGAAAATTTTGAAAGGAAAGCAGCCTGCATCCAACAAGGGTAAGTCTCATGTTGGAAGCAACTCTGCTGTGGTTTCGAATAAGTTTTTAAATCATAGTGAAAAACTGGTAACAAATAAAAGAAAATCTCTTAAAAAAACCAGACATGGTGACCACACTACCACAAGTAAAAGCAAAGGCAAAGCCATGTCAAGCAGCCTCCAGGTTTTGAAAATGAACAACATCTAGGTTTTGTCTATAAGTTGTACAAAGCACTTTATGTCCTGAAACAAACCCTAGAGCCTGGTATGATATTTTTACTAATTTTCTTATGAGCAATGGCTGTTCTATTGGTAAAGTGGATGCTACCTTGTTCATACAGAAAGTGAAAATTGATATTATGCTTGTTCAATTTTATGTGGATGACATAATATTTGGTTCTACTAATGAACAGTTATGCAAGAACTTTTCACTGCTCATGAAATCTAAATATGAAATGAGCATGATGGGTTAACTTACTTTCTTTCTAGGATTACAGGTTAAACAAACCTCAAATGGAATTTTCATAAATCAAAGATAGTACACATTATATCTTCTAAAAAAGTTTAAATTTGATCAATGTTCTCCCATCAAAACCTCAATGGAAACCAATGTAAAATTGGATGTTGATGCCTGTGGCAAAGCTGTTTCAGTAACAGCTTAAAGAGGCATGATCGGGAGCTTTCTATATTTAACTACAAGTAGACCAGATATTATGTTTGCTACCTTTTTATGTGCTAGGTTTCAAGCTGATCCAAAGGAATCACATCTAGCTACTGTAAAAAGGATCTTTAGATACCTAAATCGTATACCAGGTTTGGGTCTTTGGTATCCTAAAGACTCCAGTCTTGAACTAATAGGCTATTCAGATTCTGATTTTGCAAGTTGCAGGCTAGACAGAAAAAACACAACAGGTGGATGTCAACTTCTTGGTGGAACGTTGATCAGTAGGTGCAGTAAGAAGCAGAACTCTATTTCTACTTCTACTGCTGAAGTTGAGTACATTGTTGCTGGAAGCTGCTGTGAGTAGATTCTATGGATGCAGTATCAACTTGAGGATTATGGCCTTGTATATAGGAAAATTCCTATTCTGTGTGACAATACAAGTGTCCTAGCTATTTCCAACAATCCAACATTCCACTCTTGAACAAAGCATATTGAGGTCAGACATCACTTCATAAGGGATCACATCCAAAAAGGTAATGTGGAGGTAACTTTTGTTCCCACCGAAGAATAGCTTGCAGACGTTTTCACCAAACCTCTTGATGAAAACAGGTTTAATTACCTTGTAGGCAAGTTCGATATGTTAAATGAAATTGACTAAGTGTCAATGATGTTCAAAAGTAACTTGATCAAATCTATTAAAATTTTACAGAACAGCTTAAACAGAACACGTTTTATCTGCTCTGTACTTAGCCAGTTTTTGAAAATTTGAACACGTTTGACATGTAACAGGTTTGACAAAATCAGTTTTATTCTCAAACCTGGCCTGTTATTCAAATCTATAACCTGCTCACTCTGTTATCTGTCATACAAGGCGAAGCCTAGTAATCTGTTCAGCTATTAAACAAGTTTCACAATGAAACCTATTCCCATATAGTTGCACAGGTTTCATAAACAGCTTGCAGAATGATCAGTGTTTGATGAAGCTCTTTCATCACAGGTTTGAACAACAGCTTAGAACATCAGTTTTTAATTAACATTACTTCACAATTAAGTTACTTAAATTATGTGTTTATTTAACTTAATTACCTGTGGATAATTTGTGTTAAGTGTGTTAGTGGTTAAAAAGGTCAAGTTGGTCTCACAAACGTGCTGACATGGTAAATCGTTCCGTTTTCCGTTAGTAACATTTCAAATCAACCGCCCAAACCTTTCTCTCTCCTACTCACTCACATTCAAATCCTTACCCAAATCGATGTTTCATCTTAAACTTCCTTACTGCTTCCATAACCATCTGAAATACCCTAAAAGACTAAGTGTCCAGAACTCGTGTATCACTCCTACTTTCACAAATAGCCTCCAAAAATAACCCCTTTGTTCCATTGTTTTTTGGTGCTGACATTGAAAAGCACCCCTCTGGCAACACCATGTTAACAATAAAACCCACCAACTACATTGCAAATCTAACCATTCCCAAAAACTATACTGGGAAAGGTTATGAACAAATGGTGGAGTTTCTGCACCCTCATCCCCTAAACTATACCATGACAGCCTCCCCTGGTGTCATGTACCAGGAGATTGCTTATGAGTTTTTGTACACATGCTCCTATGATCCCTCTACCAAAACAATAAGGGGAACCATTCTCAACACCACCAAAATTGTTGAGATCATTACTGCTCTTCTTCGGGAAGTACTCCATCTTCCAGTTGCTGAGAAATATGAGAAACCTTACCCAGAGGATGAACAAATGGGCAACCTGCTACACTGTAGTGGTGTAGCAGAATCAAGGGTGGGTGCAACCTTGTTCATAAGGGACCTCTCCCCAACTTACAGCTTTCTATTTGCCTCAGTGGTGATGAGTCTGAGCTACAAAGTTGGTTCCTTCGACCAGCTCAGTAGGGATGAATTCCAATAGTCTTACAGCTTGTAGATGGGACTACTCTTAACATGTCAAAATGGATATCCCTAAATCTGAGGAACTTGGTGGAGCAAGAACAGCGTCCAGATGCTGTCAGATATCCCCGATTTTTAAGCCTCATCTTCAAGCATGTTTGTGGTGAGCATCTTTATAACTCACAACCTTACTTGACTATTGTAGTGTTTCCTGTCATAAGAAACAGGGTATTTTACATCCTAGTTATTGATGATTATCCTCATCTAACAACACCAATGAGGAGGTTGCTTGGTTTGGTGGAAGGACCTTTTACTCAAGAGGTGGATCCAATCACTGCTCTCACTGAAAAATCCAATTTACGGTCTAAAAAGGCAAAACCTACCTTGAAGACTGGTGAAGCGGGGCCTGTCACCAAGAAGGCTAAAACAGCTAAGTCTGCACCTGCAGCCTCAGTGGCTGTGGGGGAGCTGGCTGGTCACCTTGGTTCATCCATTGAACCTGAATCCTCTATGGATGGTGCCTCTGTGGCACCTGGGACTATGGAACAGGTTCAACCTCCTGTTTTTAGCCCAGTCTCCCCACCAGTCAAAACACAACAGCCTGTCACCTCTCCACAACATCCATCTTCTCCATCCTCTTTATCACAGTACTCAAGGCTAAGAAAGAAATCCTTAGCCAAAAAGAAATCCTCCACCACTCAAACAAGCCCCTCTGACCCCTCTCAACAGGAGTCAGTTGAACAAGAAGCAACACCTGCTGCCTTTACATCTCCTATTTTGGGAGAAGGTGCAGCCACTATGGAGTAGGCTTCACTCCATACTAAGTTTACCCTGGGTCTGCCTGAGCCCTCTGGTCCCTCACAAAAGGAACCAGTTATACAAAAGAAGTCACCACATCAACTGTCCAAGCCTCTCAAGAGGTTGAAGACATTGAAAGAAAGGAGCACTCTCCACTCGACACTGAGTCCCCATAGCCCCCCCCCCCCCCCCCCCATATTTTTCCACACCTACTGAGTCTGCACATGGCGCTAAACCTGCTAGTACAAACCAACCAGCGGATCAGCCTACTCATTCTGCTCCTTATGATGAAGCTGTTCAATCCCAAGCAACTACTGAAGGACCAACAAACCAAGCTGATGAGCCTCAGGGTATGGAACAATCCTTCGGTGAAGCTGCTCCATAAGTGCAAATTCCATCATCAGCTTTCACCACTGATGATGTTGAAGTTCACATCTCCTCTCCCCATGAAAAGGTGCCTATAAACCAAGGCACTGTTGAGGGAACCACCCCTGGTCTTAATGAAGGTGTTACCATGCCAGTGACATCTGAAAGGCCACCATACCCTACAGCCTCACCTCATGAAGCATTTATAGCCACAGCTGAAGGTACCCTTGACCTCTCCAAACTAGGCCACTTAACTTATGCCCAGGTAATGAAACTTCTTTCCAACGTTCCTTTGCCCTCACAAAGTGACCCTCACACGCCTCAATCCTCAGCATCACACTCATCTCCCTCCACTCAATCCAAACAGTCCACCCATACTCCCCCATCACCCAAAGCCCTTTCTTTGAAGGATCAGTTTTCTGTGCTGTTCACCAAAGTTAGTTCTTTGGAAACCTCTATGACTTCCCTCCCTTCTACCATTGCAGACTCCGTGTCTGCACAGCTTAAAGGTTTTCTTGATTCCTTCAAGACCTACTTGCCATCCTCAGCTCCCCAGCCTGATCATTCCTCACAGTTGGTTGCACTCAAAGCTGCAACAACTCTCATCCTCCCTTTCTTCCATTTTAGCTCACTAACAGGACTCTGTGTCTAGCCTGACAGCTGTTTCACAACAACGGTTAGGTATTGTTGAAACCTGCTCTACCACCTTACCCTCCACACTGGCCTCTCTAAATACCTTAGTGGTATCCCTGTCAAACTCAATGGCAGCAGGCTCTGATGATATGCATGAGTCTCTTGAAATCATTCTTGCCCAACTTCAAAGTCTAGTGTTCACTGACACTAACAGGGCTGCCATTTCCTAGCTCTCAACCTTAGCCACCTCCTATTCACTATTCTCTTTAAATTTGTGTTACCCAGTTAGCAGAGGTTAAGGACAACCTGGCTTTCTTAGTGCATTGCATGGTTGGTTCAAGACCTGTTACCACACCTGCTGCAGCCCAGCCTGATGGATCTGTTCCTTCAGGCAGACCTGACGTTGAAGGCTCTGTGCCATCTCCTTCAAAGGGGGAGAAATCTTAGTCGAAAACAAAGTCTAAGGAGGAGAAATCTTCATCTCCTTCTAAGGAGAAATCAGCTTTAGTGGCCCAAGCAGCATGCCACTTACAAACTGGTGATGCTGCGGGTACTTCTACTGTCTCTGAAACTGCTGCTCAGCCTACTCAGGCTAGATCTCTAAGCCCTGCACCATCTAAGGGGGAGGAATCTATTCCTGGGGACAGGCCAAGCAGAAGGAGACACTTAGTTTTGGAAGAAACTGAATAAGAAGAGGAAACTGAAACAACTCTGACAAGAGCAGCAAAGGGGAAAGGGAAATCCACTGTGGAAACTGACTCTCAGAAGGCCCTTCAACTGAAATATGACAAAGCACAAGCCAAAGACATGGGTCTTGCACTAGATACTTACTATGTCTGGAAACAAGAGCAACTTGAGATCTTTGAAAGAAAGAAGAAGGTGGCAGCGTCTGCCAAAGCAGTTAAAGCCCTTGCAGCTAAGCCCTTGATCCCATTCATATCGAGTTTCACTCCATCTTCATTCGAGTTTGATCAACTTATCAACTAGTTTGATTAAATTTTCATTTTCAATCAATATCCATTTAAAAGATCTTGGAAGATTCAATTCTAATTAGTCAAAATGTCAAAAGATGCACTAGCCATGGGGTCGGAAACCAAACCTCTAATTTTATACAGAGGTGAATATGTTCATTGGAGGGAAAGATTCCTAGACTTCATCAGTTTCCATGATTTGTCTGAAGAAATGCTCAAATCACTAAATGAGGGACCAGCTACCGGCAGTACCAACCGGCAGCCCTCCAATCCCCGAAAGAACAGTAGAGGTCACAAACCTTACTGAAGCACAAAAACGAAGAAAACTGGGAGGCAAGACTGCTAGAAAGCTCTTGCTGATATCAATACCCAATGACATATACACCTGTCTAACCAATACAAAAATAGCAAAATACATCTGGGATGAGGCATGTAAATTGATGAGAGGTTCAGACAGGGAATCAACAAACACAGCCCGAAACAGTTTGATGACATTTGAAAACTTCAGAGCAAGAGAAGGAGAATTGTTGGAACGTAATTTTATGAGATTCGTCAATCTGGTTAGTGAGATGAAAAGGAATTGTGTGACAAAATCAAATTTGGATATAAATGTCAAATTCCTGAACATCCCGAATCCGAAGTGGGATAAGTATTCAATGATAATTCAGTAAACAAAAGAGATTGACGACATGGACTTTCACATGGTTTTTGGAAACCTTAACAACTACCAAGAATTTTTTTTTTATTGAAACTGTCAGGAAAGAAAAAGGCTGAAAAGGAAACCGTTGATCCTTTAGCTCTATTGGCTGACAAGAAGTATAAATACAAGCTAAAAAAGGAGAAACGGGTTGTAGTGAGCAGCAGTTCATCAGATTTAGATTCATCTTATTCCTCAACTGATTCTGAAATTGAAGAGATGAAGAAACAGAGGGCCTTGTTGACGAAGGCATTTCAGAAGAAGTTCTACCGCAAACCTACCAAACAATAAGATGAGGTATAAGACAGGCTCACGGAAGTATGAGAAGAAAGACAGATATGATAAATCGGGAGAGAGCAGTGGCAAGAAAGCTGAGAAATATGAGAAATCTGATAAGTCTGCCAAGAAGGATTCTGAGCAAAAATGCTATACCTGTGGCAAGCCAGGCCACTTTGCCAGAGAATGCAGATTGCCTGTAGTTAAGAATTCAGAATATTACACACGCAAGGCACTGCTGGCAAAGGAAAAAGAGGCCGGTAAGGCTTTGATGGCTGAAGATGATCATTGGTTCAAATATATGAAGAGGAAGATTTTATAGACGAAGATGCACATATCAGTCTGATATCTGAAGTATTTAATGACTCTGAACTCAGTGAGACTGCTATGATTGCTGAGGATGAGGTTTGGGTGGGTCTGACGGATGAGGAAACTGAAGTGCAAAAGGAGTCTGATGATGATAAGGTACTTATAGAAGAGATCGCACTGATGGCAACAGGAGATGCGGGGTGCAGTAAGGAAAAGGAAAATGATGAGTCAGATATAGATGCTTCAGAAAGTTTTGAGACGCCAGAGGTACACACTAATTCTGATTCTGATGATGATAACTCCTGTATGCTTGAACAGAAACTGACTCAAATGGCTTATATGTTAAAAAGATTTGAAAAATCCTTGAAAGCGGAAAAGAAAAATGTACATTCCTTTGAAAACAAATTGACTCAATAAAACATGCTTTAGTGTTAGAATTTTCCAAGGATAAGGCATTATCACTAAGAGCTGTATCAAATTTACAAGATAAATCAAATGAACTTCAAAGTGAAATATAGAAACTGAACAACAATATATCTGACCTAAAAGAAAAACTGAATTTAGCTGAATTAGAATCATCAAGTTATTCTGTGAAATATCAATCTATATTTTATGAAAGAACAAAGCTTTATGAGAAAATTAAATCTTTAGAAGATGAGTTTATAAAACGAGGTCAAACAGATCAAACTATATATTTGAACCAACCTAAAGATACTGAATTTATAATTCAAAATCAGGTATAGGTTAGACAAATCCTAAATATCTGACAAAAGCAATTCCAAGTTCACCAACTATATATGATGTCAGATATATAAATTTAGCATTACAAATGGTTTTTATGAAAGCTTCGGATGAAGTAATATTAGGTGAAGATTTAAAAAGGTTGAGATCTGATAAGATGCAAAATACTGTAGAATATAATAGATTAAATAAGAGTTATCAAAATTCTAGCATTTTCAGAGGAGTATATTCAGGCTTATTCTGAAAATGATTTATCTGAAAATACTACTTATTCTCAAAAGCCATATATACCAAATTCAATTCTTGAGAAGATAAATTATGATCTTGAAATGAAATTTAAAACTTTTGAGTCTGAAAATGATAAACTTAAAGCTGAAGTTAAAACTTTGGTATTAAAATTGCAAAATCAGCCTGAAAACAAATCTTAACCAAATCAGACACATTTAATTAAACTTGATTCTATTAATTTTAAACAAGAATTTGATCTGTATATGAACTCTGATTTCAACTCATTGGAGGAGATGTTTGTCAAAATAGATGAATTTGTTAAACCTTTACATGACAAACAAGCTGAAAAACCTAAAAACCTGTAAGTATTATGAAAAGAATATCTACATTATCAAATGTTACATCAAAAAATTCACTGGTTTTACAAAAGAACAAGGAGAAAACAAAAGTTAATATTGTGACTCCAAATTTTAAAAAAGGTGAATCATCTTCATCACAAGATTCTATTGCAAAGAAGGCACATACTTCCCAAGGTAAGAGAATTTTATAGAATAAACATAATTCTAAAATGAGTAATTCTTATGTTTCTATTATGTTAGATTGTATTGTGAAAAGTTCACGGAAGAAAGAATGGCGAAAGAAGCAACAAGCTACGAAAAACAAGAGATTAAGACAAGAGTGGAGAATTAAAGAAAATTTTGTTACTGATAGGATTTGTCAAATACATAATTCTGTCTGTAATAAATATACTGATACACGTTGTGCTAAATATTCTCGTAGTGATATACTTGCTTTAAATTCTGCTCATTGTCATGTGTTGTATGCTAAATCTTTACATAAATCTGACAAACTTGTTTGGTTACCGAAGAAAAAGGTTCCTACTTTTAAACAGGAAACGCTTCCAAAGAAGCATATTTCAAAATCAGTTCCACAACGAACTGTACAAAAATGGATACCTAAACATACTGTTGTGGGTTCCTAAGTCAAAGACATTATCTGATGGGAATTCTAAAGACAATCCACATGATTTACCAAATTCAAAAGTACCCAACTATAAGTGGGTACCTCACGTCTTTTTTTGTCTTATAGGTAAATCATGTGTGGTACCTTGACTCCAGATTCTCAAAGCATATGACCAGACAGAGAGAAACTCTAACAAATTTTGTTGACAAATTCTTTGGGACGGTTGGAAATGAGCAATTCTGTCCGATCAAAGGGTATGGGAGTCTTGAGTACGATAAAATTACAATTCAAAAGGTCTTCTATGTTGACGGTCTAGGTCATAATCTGTTTAGTAATGGACAATTGTGTGACAAAGGTTTAGAAGTCAACTTTAAAGCTAATCGGTGTAGCATTAGATCTAGGGAAGGGAAGGAGATTCTTGTAGGGAATAGGAAAACAAATCTATACTCTATAGATCTAGCCAATTTCAATTTGAAGAATGATGTTTGCTTATTGTCCAAAGCAACATCTAAAGTATCATGGCTATGGCATCGCCCTCTTTCACATTTGAACTTCAAAGAATTTACCAACCTGCAAAAGGTGGTTTAGTCAAAGGGCTTCCAACTCTCAGATTTCAGAAGGAGCATTTGTGTGCAGCCTGTGAAAAAGCGAAGATAGTACGAGCGCCTCACAAGTCAAAGGTTGAGCACTTTTCACCGAGACCTTTTGAACTTCTTCATACGGACTTGTGTGGGCCTACGCGATTACAGAGCATTAACAAGAATAGATATGTGTTGGTAATAGTTGATGACTATTCAAGATATACATGGGTATTCTTCCTGAGATCCAAGTCCGATGCTACCGAGATAATAATCGACTTCATTCGCAAAATTCAAGTCAAGTTACAACTATCAGTTCAAACCATTAGGTCTGATAATGGGACAGAATTCAAGAACAAGTCACTCGAGACATTTCTAAGTTCTGTTGGAATAACTCATCAATACTTAGCAGCTCGTACACCACAACAGAACAGTGTTGTTGAACGACAAAATCGCACCCTTGGGGAATCTGCTAGAACGATGCTGGCTTACTCAAATCTTCGGTTATTCCTTTGGGCTGAAGCTGTAGCAATGACTTGTTTTACTCAGAACAGATCAATCGTTAACAAGAGATTCGGAAAGACTCCATATGAACTGATAAATAAACGAGTCCCTAATGTGAAAATTTTTCATGTCTTTGGATGCAGGTGCTTTATTCTAAATGACAAAGACAATTTGGGAAAGTTTAATCAGAATGCGGATGAAGGCATCTTCATTGGCTATTCTAAAGAGTCTGTAGCTTTCCGAGTCTACAACAAAAGGACAAAGTCTATTAACGAAAGCGCCAATGTTAAATTTGATGAAGGAGTTGTAATGGCTTCAGAACACACTAGTTCAGGATCCGAACTTAAACAGTCGACTTCTATGAAGTTATCTAAATAGAATGCTGAAACGAATGATCTAAATAAATTGTTTGAGAATTTTTATGAAGACTAATTTGAAAAGACGAAACCTAATGTTTTAAATTTAGTTCCTGCAGGAATATTGAAGATCCAGTCGTAGTTGCAGATTATTTGCACCAACCAATTTCAGAAGATACTGGAGAGGTTTCAACAATAGACGTACACTTACCTGTTGATAGTGTACAACCAATCCAAGCTCCAGAATCTTTTGAAACATTCCTGAATTCAGAACACTCAAAAACCCCCACTTTAGTTGATATCCCATCAACTTCTGAAGTAAATCCCCAAATTCCCTATCTGGACTTAAATCCCAATCAAGACCAACTTCAACCTTACCCACATACCTTTAATGTACAAGGAATCACCCACCTGAAAATATAATTGGTGATCCTTCTGCCTCAGTTAAAACCAGAAGAGCTACAATGAACGAGTGTCTTTTCTCAAATTTTTTGAGTAAGATTGAGCCTAAAACTGTGATAGAAGCACTTCTGGATGCTGTCTGGATAGTGGCTATGCAAGAAGAGTTAAATCAATTTGAAAGGTTGAAGGTCAGGCCATTGGTGGAGTGACCTAAGACAAATCTATCTTTGGCACGAAGTGGATATTCAAGAATAAGAAAGATGAACATGGTGTCATCATTCAAAACAAAGCTCGCCTCGTGGCCAAAGGATATAGCCAGCAAGAGGGAATTGACTACGACGAAACATTTGCTCTAGTTGCTAGGATTGAAGTGATTCGAATGTTTTTAGCATTTGCTACACACAAAAAACTTCACTATATATCAAATGGATGTGAAAACTGCTTTTTTAAATGGGGAATTGACTGACGAAGTATATACATATCAACCCGAAGTGTTTACCGATCCTTCGAAGCCTGATCATGTATATATTTTGGACAAATCACTGTATGGCCTTAAACAAGCACCTCGTGCTTGGCATGATGCATTTTCAAATTATCTTTTGAAATGTGGATTTAATAAAGGTGCAGTGGATACAACCCTATTTATAAAACGTCAGGGTCCTGATATCATAGTTATTCAAATATATGTAGATGATATAATATTTGGGTTTACAAATCCTGAGTTTTGCAAGAAATTTGCACTCTTAATGTCTCAAAAGTTTGAAATAAGCATGATGAGAGAAATTAATTTTTTTCTTGGGTTTACAAGTAAAACACATGTTAAAGAAATTTAAATGGTAAATAGTACACCGATGAAAACTCCCATGGCTCCGGATTCTAAATCGAAACTCGATGAGGAGATTTCAGGGAAACCTGTAGATGTAACTCATTATCGAGGCATAATAAGGTCATTAATGTATTTAACTGCCAGTAGACCGGATATTATGTTTTCTACGTGTGTTTGTGCTAGATATCAGGCACATCCTAAATAATCAGATTTGGCTGCTGCCAAATGCATTTTAAGATATCTAAAGGGAACACCAAACTTAGGTTGGTGGTATCCCAGGGAATCCTCATTTACATTAACTTCCTTCTCTGATGCTGATCACGTAGGTGACAAAATGGATCGGAACAGCACATCAGGAGCAGTACAATTCCTGGGTGACAAACCCGTCTGCTGGTCATCCAAAAAGCAACATTGTGTATCCCTGTCAACAACAGAAGCTGAATACGTAGCAGTGTCATCGTGCTGTTCACAAGTGTTGTGGATGAAGAGCCAACTCAGAGACTACGGGTTTACACCACAAAAGATTTCCATTTACTGTGATTCACAAAGTGCCATAGCAATAGCTTCAAATCCGATGCCACATTCAAAAACCAAACACATTCACAACCGGTATCACTTTATAAAAGATCATGTAGAAAATGGTAATGTAGAATTATATTTTGTACACACTGAATATCAATTAGCTGATTTGTGTACCAAAGTCTTAGATGAAAAACGATTTAATTTTTTGGTATACAAATTGGGTATGTTGAATCGTTAGATTTAAACATTTAATTGATACAAAATATAATTTTAAATTTACATTTTTTTATTTGATTAAATGGGTTGTTAATCTCATGTGATTTTAAAGATTAATTTTTCTGAGTTTAATAGATTCGGATTGTTATGTGCAGGGGGAGTAGACAGAAATTTTATCTGACTTTTAAATTTCTAATAAATTTATATCTGATTTTTTGTAGGGGGAGTTGCCATTTAAAGAGATATTTATCTGAGGGGGAGCTAATATGCAAAATTTAAGGGGAGCAATTTTTTTTACCCTTTATTTTTTTACTTAAATTTTTTTTAGTTAATGTTTTTTTTACTTTTTTGTTTTACTTTTATTTTTGTGTGTGTGTGAATCTTTTTTTGTTTTTGTTTTGTACAATAAATGGCTTAAATTGTTTAAAGAGAGAATGAGCTTTTATAATTTTAAATATGAACTGGGTGGTAATTCAAATTTTCAAATTGTCTATAAATTTGAAATTTGAATTTCAAAAACACTTTTTCAACTTCGTCAGTCACTGTTCAACCTCTTCTTCGAAACACCCATTTTCAAGCTTTCTTACATACGAAGAAACCCAATTTCTGATAAAGATTTTCAAATTCAGAGTTAAAATTGTAAGTGGTTTTACTGGATTTCCTATTATTTGTTTATTTTTAGAATTTGTTTTCGAGTTTTATGCACTGTGTGTGTGTTCGTGAAATGCTAAGTGTGTGTTCATGGGTTATATTGATTAGGTGGCTATCATAAAAAATTGATAATGTGTTTGAACGCGTATTGATACTATGAACTTGAATATTAAATTTCAAGTCTCATTTCAAAACACACAAACATTATTTTGAATTTTCATAGTTAAAAACTTTCGAGTTTTTGTAACAGAAATTAGGATTTTTTAGGTCGAAAAGAGTGTTTCAGGACAAAGTTCAGTAAACAAAATGTGTTCAATGTCAAATTCCGAGTATGAAACACTCAATTGATAGTCAAAAATGTCCATGGAATGATTTTTGAATTTATCAGTGACATATAGGACTTAGAAAACTTTATAATATGTTAACTCGATTAACACATCATTCGAGAAATATTATGCTTTGATCGAGTTGCATGAAGTGCAATTCGAGAAACTTTTAGTTTCAATCGAGTTGAGTACTTCATGATTCGAGGAACTTGTGTTTGTTATTTGAGTTGGGCATTTTTAGGACATAAAATTTTTTTTAAAACCATTCTCGATAACAACATGGTTCGAGAATGTTCTAGTTACATACGAGTTGAATTCGTGAGTTGTTCGAGATCATTCTTTCTTATTTGAGTTGCCTAGGATAAGACTTGGTTTATTTCATATATTTAACATAGGCATTCTAGAAAATCATTCTGTTAGGCACAAAAAGGCATCAGTCAAACCTGCTCTACATCTTAGGGGGAGATTTTTAATCAAACCTGTTTGATGCACTTGAAGGTATAATTTAAGGCCTGTTAATGCCTTATTGAAACCTGAAAAGTGATTTGTAATATAAGTCAAAGCTGCTTACCCTGTTGCATTCGTTGCAACAAAGGCAGATTGTCCAAGCTGTTCTGTCTGCTGAACATGCTGGACATATACTGTCTACGCTGCTCTATTCTGTTTAGCAGCTTGGACAGATTTTAAGTGTACAGTTCTTTGTGAATAGAACCTGTTCTTTGTGAACATGCTAAACACTTTATGGAATATGTTTCCAAGTCTTCATGTATTTTTTTGGACTACAAGATCAGTTTACAAGTCGAAGACAAAGTGGAAAACAGACAAAGCTAAAGCTAACTACGCTGTTCTGTTACATCAAGACAAAGTGGATATTTGAAATGGGTGACAGACCATTTCTTATATCAAAATGGCCTTAACAAAAGAAGAAAGATGCAAAGTTGACATTCCTCTTTTAGTTAAAGCCTTATGCAACAGAGACAAAAAGGAAAAGACAAAATTTTTGCCACATGAAGACAAGTTTGCTTTATCAGAATGTGCAGAAAAGTTGTTTTGTCTTTTTGGAAAGACATCCCACTATCTCATCGTCTAATGAAGAAGCTTCACTGAGATTCTCAGTGAGAGTATAAAAGGAAGCTTCTAAGGATTGTGAGATAACCAAGAGTGAGAAATTCAGATCGTGCACTGAAGTGTGTTTTTCCATGCATGCAAGTCTGCTTGAATAAAACAGTAACGTGTGTGCAAGCTGTTCTTATTCAAGCTGTCCATCTATGTCTTGTAAAATCAGTGAGTTCATCTTAGTGAGTGAATTCATTGTATCTAGTCTGAGTGTGTCTTGGATCAGTTAAAACATCTGTTGTATATGGCATCTCAGTTTGAACCTTTCCACAGTCAAGCTTGTTTGTAATTAACACTTGTTAATAATATACACAAACATTGAGAAAAGAGTGTTGAGTTTTAGTTTGCTGTATTCACCCCCCCTCTACAGCTTAGAACAATACACAAGGGAAACCTTTTGGGACCTACAACTGGTATCAGAGCAGATATAGTGTGTGTTAACGCTAGATCTCTCATTCTGCCTACTTTCCCATGGACAACAGTGCTGTCAGTTCTTCCTCTTACCATGACAATGGTTCTATGGCCAAACCCCCCAAGTTCATTCATCAAAGCTTCTCTGTTTGGAAGTGCAGATTGTTGCTCAACTTAGAGAATCTGGATGTACAACTGCCAGAGATAGTATTAGAAGGTCCATATGTGCCAAATTCTGTTACTACTATCACTCCTGCTGTTGAAGGAGCTGCCCTTGAGATCAGAACCTTTGAGAAGGCCAATGCTCAATGGTCTGATGAAGACAAAGGCTGGTTGCTCTTGATGCAAAAGCCAGGAACAACCTGGTCATTTCTCTTCCTGATGATGTGCTCAAACAGGTTGAGAAAATGAAGACTGCAAAGGAGATTTGGGATACTTTGTGTACCGTCTATGATGGTCCCACTATCACATTGGATAACATGATCAACAATCTTGTTAGACAGTATGAACTCTTCTTTGCAAAGCCAAAGGAGTCTCTCACAGAAACCTATACCAGGTTCACTACTCTAATCAATGATCTCAAAGCTGTTGGGATCACTAAGGACAACTTGACTCTGGTGAACAAGTTCTTGGACATTCTTCCTGAAGAATGGAATTATTTTTCTACTATCTTAAGAAATTCAGGCACCATCAATGGTATGGATCTTTTAAATCTGTATGGATCCTTAGTAAATGATGAGCAGTCAAGGCAGTAGAAAAGAAATGCCTTGGAAATGTCTAAGAGAGGTGCTGCCTTAGTGGCCAGCGTGAGACAACCTGTTGGTCAGATGTGTGATGTGTTCACACAACCTAATCAACAGGATGATGATGAAAGGGAAGAAATGTCTGAAGAGGAAGACTGTGTAGATTTCGCTGAACTAGATGATGAGCAATGATTGCAATGCTTGTCAAAAAGTTCAACAAAAAGAGGTTTGGCGGAAGAATGCTGCAGAAGAAGTCAGGTGCCATCAAGAAGAAGGCATTTGATAAAACTAAGGCTGAGTGCTTTAAATGTGGCAAAACTGGCCATATGGCTGCTGACGGTGTGTCTAAAGCTGTTGGTCAATCATCCAAATCATTCAAGACAAACATGGATGATGGCTACAAGGTTAAGTACCTAATGGCCATGGCTAAGTTGAGGAAGTTGGAAGACTCAATGGCTTCCAACAAGCAAAAGGGACTCATGGCTGAGACATGTGATTAGGAGGAATTTGACACATCTTCAAATGAAGAAGATAACAACAGTCTGATGGCCAATACTGATGTCCTATCAACAACCAACTTCAAACAAGACCTGGCTGAAGCTGAAGCCCTCAACAGCTTAAAGAACTGGAACCCAACAATGATGTACAAGGTACAAAACTTTATGGCTTACAGTCTGATGAAAAAGTTAAAATTTTTGAATATCTGCTTGTTGAACTAATAGCTGCTATTGAGAAGCACCATGTTTTGTTGTCTGAAATCTCCAAGCTGAAAACTGATCTTAAAATAAAAACTAGTAAACTGGACAGCTTCCATAAGTTGGAAACTGAACTTGATGAATTAAAACACATCAATTACATTTTATTAGAAGAAAAGAGAGAAACAGACAGAAAACATACAAAGCTTCAAAAGATTGTTGACACTTGGTGCCAATCTGTACAAAAAGTCAGCCTTTGTATCAGTCAACAGATCCCTGCTACAATCCAAGCCTATCTTGGAGGGGATCTTGACAAAGCAGCTTCAATTGTTGAGATAAATAATCTGAAAAATGACTTATCCACTCTTGGTGAGCTTCCAAGCACTTTCATCAGAAAGTGAATTGTAAGCTAGTCTCAATAAATGGGTTTGTCTGGCCTCAAAACACTGACAGCTTGTGTGAAAAAGCCCCAAAAGCTGATGATGGAATGTGTTCTCCATCAAATCAGCATGCTAAGTGCTCAGCTGGTTCACACAAGCAAAAGAAAGGAAAACAAGCTCAAGCTGCAGCTGTGGACTCAAAACCTGTTGATAGGATAGGCTCTGGGTCTAAAGCTGATGGTAAGAGACCTGTTAATCCTTTTAATGCTGATCATTTTGAGAAAAAGTTTTCAAAATGTAAGGAGCCTGCTTTCAACAGGGGTAAGTCTCATGTTGAAAGTAAATCTGCTGTGATTTCAAATAAATATTTAAATCATAGTGGTAAATTTGTTATAAGTGAAGGTAAGTCTTTCAAAACCAAAAGCAATGATTATGTTGATAGGCAACATCCATCACATCTCAGTAAGGGCGAAGGCAAAGCCATTGCTCAACCTGAGAAATTTGGGAATAAGTTTCCCAAACCTGTAGAAGGTCAAAGGCCAATCAAACATCCTGTATTTAATATCTTTCCTCCTAAAAAAAGGAAAGACGATACAGACAAATCTGTTGCCATTGTGCCTTCCACCCAAAGTGTTGATTCTTCTAAAAATAGTAATAAGTTTGCTAAACCTGCTGATAGAATCAACAAAAATGATCCAGAACATGTTATCGTTATTACTTTTTCCAAAAAGGATAAAAAGAGAAAATGTTATAAGTGTGGGAAGAAGACACATATGGCCAAAGACTATCCAGAAACTGAGGACATGAGGCCCGTTGACTCTGCAAATTACATCATTGCAAAAACAAGAAGTGTTGGAAGTAATAGAGTCAATGAGGATAGTATCCAAGCTGATACAATCCAAATAGGGAATATTAGTGTGGATATCACTGGTCCATCAACAAATGTTGATGAAGTAGGAGAACTCATCCCTATAATGAGTTCCCCTAAAAAATAACTAATATTTTTCCATGACACTCTGCAGGATAAACAACCATCCCAGGTTTGGTACTTGGACAGTGGCTGCTCTGGGCATATGACAGGTTGTAAGGATCTGCTGTGTGATCTCAGGCCTGAAAAAGGGCCAAAAGTCACCTTTGGTGATAATGTACAGGGATCCACAGAAGGATATGGAACTCTTCAAGCTGGTGCTGCTGTATTCAAAAGAGTAGCCTATGTGTCTGGGCTAAAACACAATCTTGTGCATAAGTCAATTGTGTGATGCTGGTTACAAGGTTAACTTTGATGAGCACCTGGGTTACGTATTCGATTCCCAAGGCAAAGTTGTGCTATGTGCTCAACGAAAGAAAGGTGTATATGTTGTGGACATGAAATCTGCTGATCCCACAACTAAAACCTGCTTTATTTCTAGAAGAAATGCAGACCTGAATTGGTTATGGCACAAAAGGCTATCACACCTGAACTTCAAGAACATCAACAAACGCTGTAAGAAAGAGTTGGTAACAGGTTTGCCTTCTATAACCTTTGTTAAGGATAAACTCTGCACAGCCTTTGAGAAAGGCAAGTAGAGAAAAACATTATTTTTAAATCTAAGCATAATTTCTTTGTTAATACTCCTCTTTTCTTAATCCACAAGGACTTGTTTGGACCAGTCAGTGTCCCAGGTCTAGGAGGTAGAAGATACACTCTAGTAATGGTTGATGAGTTCTCCACGTTTACATGGGTGGTCTTTTTGAAGAGAAAAGAAGAGGCTGCTAGATAAATCATTGGATTTATCAATAAGATGGAGATGTTGAACTCTGCTCAAGTTAAGCAGCTTAGAAGTGATCATGGTACTGAATTCAGAAACAATACTCTTGAGGACTTCTATGAAGAAAGAGGGATTTCACAGAACTTTTCAGTAGTAAGAACTCCACAACAAAATGTTGTTGCTGAAAGGAGAAACAGAACTCTCATTGAAGCTGCTAGAACCATGCTGTGTGCATCAGGTTTATCTTCATCATTTTGGGCTGAAGCTGTCAACACTGCATGCTTCACTCAAAACAGATCCTTGGTGTTGAAAAGATTCAACAAGACTCCCTATGAGTTAATCAAAGGGAGTAGACCAAATATTAGCTATTTCCATGTGTTTGGATGTCCCTGCTTCATTCTGAATCAAAGGGATCAGTTGGCAAATTTTGAACCCAAAGCTGATAAAGGTGTGTTTGTTGGATATTCTGCCATCTCTAAAGCCTACAGAGTATACAACAACAAAAGAAACGTGATAAATGAATATATCAATGTCACCTTTGAAGAGTCTAGGAGTGTTTCCACCAAAGCTGTTCCTGAATCAGTTTCAAGAGAGTTCAGGTTTGATGATCTCATGCATTCCATTCATAAGAAAAGGACTCAAAAGCTTTCATTACATCTAGAGTGGAACCTGTTAATCATGATGGACATGATGATGACTATGTTGATACACCCTGTGTGAATAAGTGTACTGACCTAATTATAACACCATGTCCTGAACCAATCAATGCTGATTTTCCTGTATCTTCTACTGATATGTTCAACAATGGAGAGTCACGTTCAACAAGTGAACATTCTCAAGATAACAGTGTCTCTGAAAATCTTGAAAACTGTTCAACAGGACCTATTGAAGATGCAAATGACACAGGAGAATCTTCATTGAGGCAAGATCCTAAGTGGATCAGGTGTCACCCCAATGATCAAATAATTGGTGACATCCACAAAGGGTTGCAAACAAGATGGGACAGCTTAGGAAACATTTGTATGTTTTCTAGCTTTGTGTCCCTGATGGAGCCTAAGAAAGTGGATGAAGCACCGAAAGATGCCAATTGGATCACTGCCATTCAAGAATAGCTCAATCAGTTTGAGAGTAACAAAGTGTGGAAGCTGGTCCCTGCTCCTAAAGGAAAAATAATAATTTGCACCAAATGGGTTTTCAGGAACATGATGGATGAGCAAGGTCATGTTATTAGAAATAAAGCGTGACTGGTTGCTCAAGGATACATGCAGGAAGAAGGCATTGACTATGATGAAACATTTGCCCCAGTGGCCAGGTTAGAGGCAATTCGTTTGTTTCTATCCTACGCTGCCCACAAGAGTATGAAGGTATTTCAAATGGATGTAAAGAATGCATTTTTGAATGGAAAGCTGCAAGAAGAAATGTATGTCAAGCAGCCTCCAGGTTTTGAAAATGAACATCATCCAGGTTTTGTCTATAAGTTGGACAAAGCCCTCTATGGTCTAAAACAAGCCTCTAGAGCCTGGTATGACACTCTAACTGATTTCCTTATGAGCAATGGTTATTCAATAGGTAAAGTGGATACCACACTATTCATAAAGAAGGTGAAGTCTGATATTATGCTTGTTCAAATTTAGGTGGATGACATAATATTTGGTTCTACTAATGAGCAGCTATGCAAGAATTTTTCACTACTCATGAAATCAAAATATGAAATGAGTACTATGGGAGAACTTACTTTCTTTCTAGGATTACATGTAAAACAAACCTCAAATGGAATTTTCATAAATCAAAGAAAGTACACGTTAGATCTTTTGAAAAAGTTTAAATTTGATCAAAGTTCTCCTATCAAAACCCCAATGACAACCGATGTTAAGTTGGATGCTAATGCCAGTGCAAAAGCTGTTTCAGCAACAGCTTACAAGGGCATGATTGGGAGCTTGCTATATTTAACTGCTAGTAGACAAGATATTATGTTTGCTACTTGTTTATGTGCTAGGTTTCAAGCTGATCCTAAAGAATCACATGTAGCAGCTGTAAAAAGAATCTTCAGATACCGTAAGGGTACACCAGGTTTGGGTCTTTGGTAACCCACAGACTCAACTCTTGAGCTAATAGGATATTCAGATTCTAATTTTGCAGGCCGCAGGCTAGATAGAAAAAGCACAACAGGTGGGTGTCAACTCCTTGGTGGTAAGTTGATAAGTTGGGGTAGCAAGAAGCGGAACTCAGTTTCTACTTCTACTGCTGAAGCTGAGTATATTGCTGCTGGAAGCTGCTGTGGGTAAATTCTGTGGATGTAGCATTAGCTGGAAGACTATGGACTTGTATACAGGTAGACTCCTATTCTATGTGATAATACAAGTGCTATAGCAATCTCCAACAATCTAGTATTTCATTCCATAACAAAGCATATAGAACTCAAACATCATTTTATCAGGGATCACATCCAGAAAGGTAATGTGGAGGTAAGTTTTATTTCCACAGATGAACAGCTTGCAGACATTTTCACCAAGTCTTTTGATGAAAACAGGTTCAATTATCTTGTAAGCAAGCTGGGCATGTTAAATAAAAGTGACTAAGTATCGTTAATGTTCTAAGGCATTACATGTCTCAAACTGCTCAAGTTTTTCAGAACATGCTATGCATGTTCTATTCTTAGCCAATTTTTGAAAACCTGAACAACTTGAGCGTATAATAGGTTTGAAACCATCAGTTTTCACTTCAAACCTGGTCTGTTGATCAAACCCCCAACCTGCTCACTCTCTCAATCTGTCATACAAGACATTGTCTTGTAACATGGTCAGCTATTGAACATAACCTGTTCTCACATAGCTGCACAAGTTGAATTAACAGCTTGAGGAATGAACAGTTTGTGATGAACACTGCTCATCACAGGTTTGACCAACGACTTAAAACATCAGTTTTAATTACCTTTCTTCATAATTAAGTTACTTAATTTTTGTATTTATTTAACTTAATTATATATGGATAATGTGTATTAACGTGTGTTAGTGACTATAAAGGTTCAAGTGGTCTGACAATCGTTCTGACATGGACAACCGTTCCGTTTTCCATTAAAGAACATTTCAAATCAACCGCCCAACCTTTCTCTCTCCTACCCACTCACATTCGAATCCTATAAATACCTCCTCTACTGTTTCATCTTCTTCTTCCTCAACTGCTACCATAACTCCCAAAGGACCCTAAAATCGACTTAGTGTCCAGCTCTCATATTTCCACTACTCCAAAAATGGCTCACAAAAATAACCCTTTGCTTCCAGTGTTCGTTGGTAAGGATGTTGAGAAACATCCATCTGTTACCACGATGCTGACCTTGAAACCCACAAACTACATTTCCAACCTAACCATTCCCAAAAACTATGTGGGGAAAGGTTATGAGAATTTGGTGGAGTTTCTGAAGGTTCATCCCCTACACTATGCCATGACTGCATCTCCTGGTGTCCTGTACCAGGAGATGGTGTATGAATTTTGGTACACCTGTGCCTACAACCCAGCAACCAAAATCATCCGGGGAACCATTCTCAATGGGACTCAGACCATTGAGATCACTACTAATCTCATCAGGGAAGGTCTTCATCTCCCTGTGGCAGAAACATATGACCAGCCACAGCTTGAAAATGATTAGATGGGAAATCTGCTACGCTTTTGTGGTGTAGCAGAACCCAAAGTTGGAGCCATACTGTTCAGAAAGGATCTCTCACCTACTTACAACTTCTTGTTTGCCTCTGTGTTAATGTGCTTCAGCAACAAAGTTGGTTCCTTTGACCAGCTTAGCCATGATGAAATCCCATTAGTCCTACAGCTTGTAGATGGGACTACTTTGAACATGGCTCGTTGGATTTTCGTGAATTTGAGGAACCTGATGCAGCTGGAAACACGTCCAGCTGCTGTTAGATACCCAAGGATTCTGAGCCTCATATTCAAGCATGTCTGTGGTGAGAATCTCTATAACTCTCAACCTATGTTACTTACTGCTGCATTCCCAGTGATTGGAAATATAGTTTTCTACACTCCTGTACTCCCAAATGAGCCTGCTCTAGCTACACCTATGAGGAGGTTTCTTGGAATGGTGGAAGGACCCTCTGTTGTGGGGGTGGATCCAGTGAGTGCTCCCAAGGGAAAATTCAAATCCATGCCAAAGTTGTAAAAAGGGTCCTGGAATCGACTCAAGTTGAGCCTGTCCACAAGAAGGCAAAAACAGCTAAGTCTAAGTCTGCCCCCATCAGCCTCTGTGGCTGAAGGGGAGCAGACTTCTCACCCTGGTTCATCTGTTGAACCTGAAGCGTTTGTTTCTGGTGCCTCTGTGGCACCTGAGACCATGGAACAGGTCAACCCCCCTGTTTCTGACCTAGTCTCACCACCAGTCCTAACACAATTCCCTGCTACTTCTCCTCAATCCCCCACACTATCACAATACTCCAGGAGAAAATCACTTGGTAGGAAGAAACCACCTACCCAATCCAGCCCCTCTGACTCTTCTCAACAAGAGTCCGTTGAAAAAGAAGCAACCAATGCTGCCTCTCCCATTTTGGGAGAAGGACCAGCATCATTGCAGCATGCTTCACTCCAACATGAGTCCACCCAGAGTCAGCCTAGACAATCTGGTTCCTCCCAATAGGAGCCAGTTGTACATATGGAGACTACCACAACAACTATCCCAGCCTCGCAACAGGCTGAGGGTCTTGAAAGACAGGAGTTCACTCCACTCTACACTGAGTCCACACAGTCTCCACCTCATACTTCTCTAACACACCCTGAGTCTGCACGAGGTGCCAAACCTACTGGACTAGACCATCCAGTAGACCAGCCTCAATCTTCTGCTCCTAGTGGTACAACTATTGTACACCCAATAGCTGCTGAAGGACCAACCTCCCAAGCTGATGAACCATAGGGAACAAATCATCCCATTGGTGAGGCTGCACCTCAAATGCAAATTCCATTAGCAGGTTTCACCACTGTTGATGTTGAAATGCACATCCCATCTCCCCATGATGAGGCAACTATAAACCAAGGTGCTGCTGAGGGAACCACCCCAGGCTTTAATGAAGGTGCTGCAAAACAAGCAGCATCTGAAAGGCCACCATCTACTACCTCTTCTCCTGATGAAGTAGCTACAGCCACTGCTGAAGGACCCTTTGACCCTTCCAAGCTGGGCCATCTTACTTACGCCCAGGCTATAGAACATCTCTCCAAAGTATCTCTACCTTCCCCCACAAATCCTCAAACATCTGCCTCATCCTCATCCCATTCTCATTCTTCACCATCTAAACAATCAAAACAGTCCACCCATACTCCTCCATCCCACAAAGATCTTCCTTTGAAGGATAAGCTTTCTTTGCTGACCAACAAAGTTGGTTCTTTGGAAAATTCCATGACCTCCCTACCATCAATAATCTCAGACTCTGTGTCTGCACACCTCGAAGGATTCTTTGATTTGTTCAAGAATTCCTTTCCAACCCCTCAAACTGATCAGTCCTCATAGCTGCTTGCACTCACTGCACAGGTGTAAAATACCTCCACTACTCTCTCCTCTATCCTTTCCACTCAACAGGACTCTGTGTCGTCCATGACAGCTATCTCCCAACAGCTGTCCACTCTCCTCACCACTTGCACTACTACCCTTCCTTCTACATTGGTCAGCTTAAACACTCTCATTGTCTTTCTGTCCATTTCTGTGTCCTCAAACCTTGATGATGGTGCAAGACTCTCTTGAACTACATCTTGCACAGCTTCAAAGTTTGTTGTTCACAGCTTTTGACAGGGAAAACCTCTCAAAGCTGTCCTCCATTGCTGATTCTCAATCTACCTCTCTTCAGAACTGCCTTACCCAGCTTGCAGAGGTTAAGGAGAATCTGGCTTTCTTAGTGTATAGCCTGGTTGGCCCCAAGCCTGCTGCCAAAACTGCTGAATTTGTTTCTCATGGCAGACCACATGTTGAAGGCTATGTGCCATCTCCTTCAAAGGGGGAGAAGTTATCTGTCTCAAAGACTAAGTCTAAGGGGGACAAATCTTCTTTTCCTTCTAAGGAGAAATCAGCATCTGTTGGTCAAACAGCTGGTATATCACAAACAGGTCCCACTGAGGATGTCTCCCATCACACTGAAGCTGCTCAGCCTACTCAGGCTGGATCTCCAAACCCTGCATAAACTAAGGGGGAAGAATCCCTTCCTGGGGATAGGTCAAGTAGAAGGAAACATCTGATATCGTAAGAAGAAGAAGAAGAGAAAGTGGTTCCGGAAGCTGTTCCAACTACGACAGCTAAAGGAAAGAAGAAAGCATATGTAGACACTGACCATCTAGGAGCTGCACAACTAAAGTTTGACAAGGCAAGAGCTAAAGAAATCGGTGTTTCTATGGAAAAATACTATGAATACAGTGATGAACAGCTCCAAGCCCTTGAAAGACTAAAGAAAGAAGAAGCATCTGCAAGAGCTGCAAAATACTTTGCATTTAAAGAGGCAAACAAAATTAAAATGCCTTCTTTGGATGTCCAAAGAAAATTGCTAGAGGCTGCTTAGGAGTCAGTGGTTGAAAAGGAAGGTGAAAAGGAACAGGGTGCTCAGGTCTTAGTGACCAAGTCCAAGGAAGCATCCTCCTCTGCAAGGGCCCAGATTCACTTTGACAACCTGGCAAGGAAAAAGTTCTTTGATGTTGCTGATAGGAGACTTGCCAGGGAACCAATTGTTAAAGATTTTCCCATTTCAAGAAAAGGCAAACAGTGGAAGATATAGATAACCAGAATGGGTGCTACAGGCCCAGAACTGGAAACATATGAACACACTGACGTTGCACAAATGGGATACAGAGAATGGGTGGAGTTGGTAGTTGCCCTGAGCCAGTGTAAGTCTGAAACAACTAAGACTATCTGGGCATACATCAAAAAGTTAATGGAGAGAGTGAAGGATCTTGCCCTGATCACAGAAGAACAGATCAAGGGTACCTTAGTGGCTACATCCAAGATAAAGGCCAAGAGAAAGAGAAAGGATACAGAACTGGAGGAACTTCTGATAATGATTGAACAAGGTGATGTAGCCGTGGAGGTCAAAGGAGTAGACCAAAGCCTGCCCAAAGGAGTAGAACGTGAGGAAGATAAGCTGATTGAAGAACCTGAGCTGAGGGTATTTTTTGTAGATCCCGTTACAAAGAAAAAGTGCTTCCAAAGAGCATCAAACTTGCACAAGGTTGGTCTCAAACAGCTTATTGCGTCCTGACTTGCTAACTCCTTTAGGCAATCCATAAAGTGGAGAGCAGCCATCTAGGATCAGCTCAGAGGCTTTTATGAAAGAGGGGAGCTTTAACATCCCAGTTTCATGTTTCTAAGAGTTGAAATGGAAGAAACGGATGAAACCAGGGAACAGCTTGAAGAGATGTTTGACAAAGGAGTGCCACCACTGCCTTGAAGTCCATCTACTACTTGAGTAGATGAAGAATGGAAGCTGTCCATCAGTTGGACAGGCTTGCCATTACTTACTCCCATCATCAATAGTCCAATATGTTGAGATTTCTATGTACATTAGTTGTACTTTGTTACATTAGTTGTAACGTTTATTTTACATCAGTTGTAACATCCCAATTTTCAATTATATGTAATTTACAATTTTAAGACTTAAATTATTGTACTTTTGGATGATTGTATCAATTTAAGTTAATTGTGATCAAGTTATCAGTTAAATGAGAAAATACGAAGATGAGAGGTATATTGTGCAAATAGTTAAAAATGGGGAATAAAAGAAAGAAACCCTTTCATTTTCACACTCACACTCTCTCACTACTCTCTCTCTCTAACCGTATCCTCTCTCTACTCTCACTCTCTCTCGGCTTCAATTCGAGGGGCACAAGAAATCAACAAATTTCAAGTGCAAAATCTGGATTCAAGTAGCAATTAAGAAACTATAACAGTTGCAACAAACGTTTTAAGGTAACAATCTCCTTATATCACGAATTTTTGAAGTTTTGGTTCGGTTTTGTATGAAAATCGATTTCTAAGATTATTGTTGCAAATGTTAATGCATGTTATACGTTACGATGGATTAGTTGAATTCGAGCATGTATGTTGTTGTATACAAAAATTCAGAATCAGATTCGAAGTTTAAGTATGATTTTGGAATTAAGTGTGTGTTTTAGTGTGTGTGTTCAATGAGACTTGTAGAAAAAGTCACATAAATGGGTTGTTTCGATGCATAAATATGATGATATAAGTTAAATAATAGCATCTAAGTTCATATTTACAGTATTAGACTCAAAAACATGCAAATTGGTCAAAAACATAATTCTGGAAAATATTGGAAAATTTTCTAAGTATGAACTCGGATTGATGATCCATCCGAATTCGGATCATCAACCCAGTTCGGACCATTAACCATTTCGGATCTATAGTGGTTTCGGACTACATATTTCGGGTTACTCCATTTCGGACCAACCTATTTCGGATCCCATTACCCATTTCGGATAAGTGTCAATTTCAGACTCAATCCCAATTCGGACCAATGCTAATTTCGGACCAGAGACCAAATTCGGACCAACTACAATTCGGACCATCCGAATTCGGATGTGGTCCGAAATCAGAACCTAATTACACTTAATTTTCAGAATACAATTTTTAAGCAATTACTGACATTACATCACTATTACACCTACTTTACAGATCATTGTGGTGTTATCAAAACACACATTGATTCAGGATCAAGTCACAAAACCAATCACTGTGAGTAACAGATTGTCATTCGAACATTTATTGTTTTTGCATTCATGTTTATACATTCAATGGCATGTTCACGTTGTTCATATACTTCATTTGGCACTCACGAAATGATTTGTTGTTATGATGCACACTCGTACTTGACATGTAACACACATGTAGCCAGCGTTCATTTGAAAGTGCATCTATTTACATCATGCTTGCACTGCATGATCATTACTTCATAATCTGATGCGACCTGGACTGGGGCTGACAGCAGGCCACTGTCGGGGACTGATCATCCCACTCGTATCCCATCAGGTTCGGCACATCCCCGATCAGCATATTGAACTGCCAACCCATGCTTGCACTGCATGGTTTTCACACACATTGAGGCTTACACTGCCTGTACACACATACATGGGGCTTACACTGCCCATGGTTAAGCATTGCTTGTAAAGAAATATTTGTTGTTTGCATAATCTGTTATCTCACTAAGCATTTAGCTTACTGTTGACTCACATTGTTTACAGGCAAAGGCAAGAGTGTAGCGGGACCTTCATCTTAAGCAATCAAATTCTTATCTCGGTGACCTTAGAAGCTAATTGGTACATGGACGATGTAGCTTTGGGGCTGGGAATTTGTTACTATTAAAACAATTATGATGATGTAATAGCTAGACTTAAACACTGTAGACATGTATTCTATTTCTTTAGTGTGGATGTGTTTAATTCTAATTTAAGTATTCAATTTCAATTATTATGATACTCATTGGGTTGTTAGTCGATCCTGGTGATTGCTACAATTATATCATTAATTAACAAGGACGTCTCAGTTTGGTATCAGAGCATTAGTTAGAGGTTTCAAGTGTCCGCGAGGACTTGGACTCAAACTTAGGTTATGATATTAGAATGAACTTCTAAGTAATGATCTGAACTAAGATAGGATTGACATGCACACGGGGAAACACAAAGGGTAACTGTACACTTAGGACTTACAAATAAATGTTCTAAATATAAGTTGTTATATTTCAGAACATGTCAGGAGACGATATGACTCCTCAGCAAATGTTCCAGATGATGCAAGCTCTCATGGAACAAAACAATGAGCTACAATCCAAACGAATGGCTGAGCAGGCTCAGTCATTTGCTGATCAGTTAAGGGCCAGAGATGAGGCCGAGGCAAAACGAAAGGTCGATAAGCGAAAGAACAAGGAACAACAACAGGACGACCAAGAGGAAAGACAAGACACTGGGTCTTCTAACAGATCAAGGGGTTGTAGGTTTAAGGACTTCAAAAGTAACGGGGCTGTTACTTTTGATGGAACCGGTGATGCTGTGACTGCACTGGAATGGATCACCACCACGGAACGAACTTTCAGGATCAGCGACTGCGCTGATAAAGACATGGTCCGCTTTGCAACCGCTATGTTTGCAAGGGACGCTGTTATGTGGTGGGACGCAATGACACATGTGTTGACGATGGAGGTAGTGTCACACATGTCATGGAGCGAGTTCAAGGAAGTGTTTTCTCAACAGTACTGTCCAGCCGACGAGAAGCGACGTCTCGAGGCAAAATTCCTGAACTTAACTCAGGGAACGAAAACGGTTACACAATATGCCGTTGAGTTCACCCGATTAAGTCTGTTCGCACCGCATCAAGTTGACACAGAAGAGAGAAAAATAGCCCGGTTTGAGGCCGGACTAGATTATGAGATACGCCGAACCATGAGTGGGGTTCGGTATACAACGTTTGCTGGATTACTCGAGGCTGCTCGAAACGTGGAGCAGATCGTCTTATTGTCTGGGTATGTTATCGGGTCAGCTGCCGCAACACCGACTCAACCGTCGCCACCAAAAAGGCAGCGGGAGTCTGGATCTTCCCGATTCTCTCCTCAATCCCATCAACAGTCATCATCACCCAAGAAGGGAAGAGCCTTTTCGGCCAGTTCAGAAATGAGAGACTGCAGGCGATGCAGAAAAGCGCACTCTGGGGAGTGCAAGACTCAAGACATGTACTGTTTCTGCTGTGGGCAGAAAGGCCATCACTGGGAGCATTGTCCACGAAAAGATGATGCATGCAACAACTGCCACAGACTTGGCCATTTTTCAAGGGACTGCCCGAAACCCCCACGAGATCAAAATGTTCAACAATCAACAACAAGATCTTCTGTAGCTTCCACGGCTCGCAGGGATCAATCTCAAAGGGCTCCAACAAGGGCGTTCCAAATCACAGCTGAAGAAGCAAAGGATGACCCGGAGTTGGTCACTGGTACGTTCTATGTTAATTCAATTCCTGCACGTGTACTATTTGACTCTGGAGCAAATCGTTCGTTTGTCTCCACTACATTTGCTCGTCAATTCAATATGCCTACTTCGAAATTACAATTTGTACTTGATATAGAGACTGCCAGCAACATGTTAGTTAAAGCAGACAAAGTATATAGGAATTGTACATTATTGGTAGAAGACGTAGTATTCAATATAGATCTGATCCCTATGGAGTTCGGGGAATTCGATATCATAGTAGGCATGGACTGGTTGGTTCACAATGAGGCCCAAATTGTTTGCAAGAAAAGGATGATTAAGATTACCACTCCCGAGGGCCGAGACATATGCATTTATGGTGATAGACACAAAGGTGACTTATGCCTTATTTCAATTGCAAAAGCCCGAAAGCACGTTGCCAAGGGTTGTTCAGCTTACTTAGCCTACGCTGTCGATGCAAAGGCTGAAGTTCAATCTCCTTCTACCGTTTCCGTCGTTTCCGAATTTCCTGATGTCTTTCCAGAAGATATCTCGGGATTGCCACCTGATCGCCAAGTGGAATTCCGCATTGACCTCATTCCCGGAGCTGCTCCAATAGCAAAGGCTCCTTACCGTCTAGCCCCTGCTGAAATGCAGGAAATGATGAAGCAGTTATAGGAGCTACTTGACAAAGGTTTTATCCGCCCAAGTTCATCTCCTTGGGGCGCTCCTGTTCTGTTCGTCAAAAAGAAAGATGGCACATTGCGAATGTGCATCGACTACCGGGAACTCAACAAAGTCACAATCAAGAACAAGTATCCATTGCCCCGGATTGATGATCTCTTCGACCAGTTACAAGGCGCAAGCTACTTCTCGAAGATTGATCTTCGTTCGGGTTATCACCAACTCAAAGTACATTCTGATGACATTCCAAAGACGGCTTTCAGAACTCGTTACGGACACTACGAGTTTCTGGTAATGCCGTTCGGTCTTACTAATGCGCCGGCCGCTTTCATGGATCTCATGAATCGAGTCTGCCGGCCAATGCTCGACAAATCGGTCATCGTGTTCATCGATGACATTCTCATATATTCAAAGACCGAAGAGGATCATGCTGCACATCTGAGAGAATTGCTAGAGTTGCTACGCAAAGAGCGACTTTTTGCCAAATTCTCTAAGTGTGAATTCTGGTTGAGGCAGGTACGTCTCAACGTTTGAAACAATTTCATGATCCTTATACTCAATCATAAATTATTTTATTAACTTGTACCTCTTAAACAATTAATTCAGATCCAATTCTTGGGGCACGTGATATCTGGTGCTGGGATTGCTGTTGATCCTGCAAAGATCGAAGCTATCCAGAACTGGGAATCACCCCGCAACGCCTCAGAGATTCGGAGTTTTCTGGGATTGGCTGGTTACTACCGCCGATTCATCAAAGACTTCTCAAAGATCGCCGTTCCGCAAACAAAGCTTACTCGCAAGAACGCAACCTTCTTTTGGGGAGAAGAACAGCAAATGGCATTTGACAACTTGAAGAATCTGCTAAGTGAAGCACCAGTGCTAGCCCTGCCTGAAGGGAACGAAGACTTCGTAGTCTACACAGATGCATCAGGCATGGGTTTGGGTGCGGTACTAATGCAAAGAGGAAAAGTCATAGCTTATGCTTCTAGACAACTCAAACCACATGAGAAAGACTACTCTACTCATGAGCTACAGCTAACTGCTGTGACTTTCGCTCTCAAGTTATGAAGACACTACTTGTATGGAACCAAGTGTCAGCTCTTCACCGACCACAAGAGTTTGAAATACATATTCAGTCAGAAGGACTTGAATATGAGGCAAAGAAGGTCAATGGAGCTGATAAAAGATTACGACTGTGAGATTCTCTATCATCCAGGGAAGGCCAACGTAGTGGCCGATGCTCTAAGTCGAAAAGCATACTGCAAGGCATATTGCTATGCCTTGACTTCTACAATTTTGACCTCAACTATTATAGATGATGTTAGGGCTGCTCAGTTACAGGCCCTAAAAGAAGGGAATGTTAAAGACGAAGATATCAGAATTCAGTTGCCATTAATGCAAGATGATGGAACTGGACTAAAGGGTGTGTATGGCAGAGTGTGGGTTCCCAAGTTCGGGAACATGAGAGATGTAATTCTCGAGGAGGCTCATCAATCTAAATTCTCAATTCATCCTGGCAGCACAAAAATGTACAACGACCTGAAGGCCGACTTCTGGTGGCCAGGATTGAAAAGAGATGTCGGTCAGTATGTTGAAAGGTGCAGAACATGTCGTCTAGTCAAAGCAGAACATCAACAACCCTATGGTAGTATGCAACCTCTTCCTATCCCGGAATGGAAGTGGGATCATATTACTATGGACTTTATAACGAAGCTGCCCAAGACGCGTCGTCAACATGATGCCATTTGGGTCATTGTTGATCGATTAACAAAATCTGCTCACTTCATTCCCATTCGGGAAACCTATTCACTGGACCGTCTTGCCCAGATCTACGTTAACGAAATTGTCATTAGGCATGGTGTGCCTAAGTCTATTGTCTCTACCGAGATAGTAGATTCACTTCCAATTTCTGGGCTGCTTTACAAAACGGTCTTGGTACTCGTATCGCAATGAGTACTGCCTATAGACCCCAATCTGATGGTCAAAGTGAAAGAACAATTTTAACTCTCGAAGACATGCTCAGAGCCTGTGTCATGGATTTGGGTGGTAACTGGGACGATCACCTCCCATTGGTTGAATTCTCCTACAACAATAGTTACCATTCCACTATCAAGATGGCACCGTTCGAGTCTCTATACGGAAGAAAACGTAGGACTCCAACCTGTTGGAGGGAAACAGGAGAAACTCCAATAGCCGGTCCTGCTTTGCTACAAGAAACAAATGAAAAGATCCAACTCATACGGCAGTACATGAAAACGGCACAAGATCGGCAAAAGAACTATCACGATCGCCGTCACAAAGCAATAGAATTTCAGAAGGACGATTGGGTATACTTAAAAGTTTCTCCGATGAAGGGTGTTACAAGATTCGTAAAGCGAGGAAAGTTATCACCTCGGTTCATAGGACCCTTCAAAATAATAGAAAGAGTTGGTAATCAGTCCTATCACTTGGACTTGCCGGAAGAGTTATCAGGAGTTCACCCGGTCTTCCACGTAGGATACTTAAGAAAGAGTCTGGTGCCCGAGAGGGAACCATGGACTGATCACTCGGACATTAAGGTTGACGAACGGCTAAGGTTCGTTGATGAACCGGAGTGCATTTTGGAGACAAAAGTCAAAAAGCTACGGAACAAAGAGATCAGGATGGTGCTGGTCAAGTGGAAGCATCATCGGGGAGCTAATCACACTTGGGAATCGGAAGAAGACATGAAGACTAAGTACCCAAGTTTGTTTAGCGCAGCATGACTTCGCGGACGAAGTATAGGCCTGGTGGAGCCCATGCTGTAACATTCCAATTTTCAATTATATGTAATTTACAATTTTAAGACTTAAATTATTGTACTTTTGGATGATTGTATCAATTTAAGTTAATTGTGATCAAGTTATAAGTTAAATGAGAAAATACGAAGATGAGGGGTATATTGTGCAACTAGTTAAATATGGGGAATAAAAGAAAGAAACCCTTTCATTTTCACACACACACTCTCTCACTACTCTCTCTCTCTAACCGTATCCTCTCTCTACTCTCACTCTCTCTCGGCTTCAATTCGAGGGGCACAAGAAATCAACAAATTTCAAGTGCAAAATCTGGATTCAAGTAGCAATTAAGGAACTATAACAGTTGCAACAAACGTTTTAAGGTAACAATCTCCTTATATCACGAATTTTTGAAGTTTTGGTTCGGTTTTGTATGAAAACCGATTTCTAAGATTATTGTTGCAAATGTTAATGCATGTTATACATTACAATGGATTAGTTGAATTCGAGCATGTATGTTGTTGTATACAAAAATTCAGAATCAGATTCGAAGTTTAAGTATGATTTTGGAATTAAGTGTGTGTTTTAGTGTGTGTGTTCATCGAGACTTGTAGAAAAAGTCACATAAATGGGTTGTTTCGATGCATAAATATGATGATATAAGTTAAATAATAGCATCTAAGTTCATATTTACAGTATTAGACTCAAAAACATGCAAATTGGTCAAAAACATAATTCTGGAAAATATTGGAAAATTTTCTAAGTATGAACTCGGATTGATGATCCATCCGAATTCGGATCATCAACCCAGTTCGGACCATTAACCATTTCGGATCTATAGTGGTTTCGGACTACATATTTCGGGTTACTCCATTTCGGACCAACCTATTTCGGATCCCATTACCCATTTCGGATAAGTGTCAATTTCGGACTCAATCCCAATTCGGACCAATGCTAATTTCGGACCAGAGACCAAATTCGGACCAACTACAATTCGGACCATCCGAATTCGGATGTGGTCCGAAATCAGAACCTAATTACACTTAATTTTCAGAATACAATTTTTAAGCAATTACTGACATTACATCACTATTACACCTACTTTACAGATCATTGTGGTGTTATCAAAACACACATTGATTCAGGATCAAGTCACAAAACCAATCACTGTGAGTAACAGATTGTCATTCGAACATTTATTGTTTTTGCATTCATGTTTATACATTCAATGGCATGTTCACGTTGTTCATATACTTCATTTGGCACTCATGAAATGATTTGTTGTTATGATGCACACTCGTACTTGACATGTAACACACATGTAGCCAGCGTTCATTTGAAAGTGCATCTATTTACATCATGCTTGCACTGCATGATCATTACTTCATAATCTGATGCGACCTGGACTGGGGCTGACAGCAGGCCACTGTCGGGGACTGATCATCCCACTCGTATCCCATCAGGTTCGGCACATCCCCGATCAGCATATTGAACTGCCAACTCATGCTTGCACTGCATGGTTTTCACACACATTGAGGCTTACACTGCCTGTACACCCATACATGGGGCTTACACTGCCCATGGTTAAGCATTGCTTGTAAAGAAATATTTGTTGTTTGCATAATCTGTTATCTAACTAAGCATTTAGCTTACTGTTGACTCACATTGTTTACAGGCAAAGGCAAGAGTGTAGCGGGACCTTCATCTTAAGCAATCAAATTCTTATCTCGGTGACCTTAGAAGCTAATTGGTACATGGACGATGTAGCTTTGGGGCTGGGAATTTGTTACTCTTAAAACAATTATGATGATGTAATAGCTAGACTTAAACACTGTAGACATGTATTCTATTGCTTTAGTGTGGATGTGTTTAATTCTAATTTAAGTATTCAATTTCAATTATTATGATACTCATTGGGTTGTTAGTCGATCCTGGTGATTGCTACAATTATATCATTAATTCATGAGGACGTCACATCAGTTGTCATCTGCATTAGTACATCAGTTGTACTCTTGTAAAAACATGAGTTGTTTATGTAATCAAAATCAGTATATATAAACTGAACTTTTACTTTACCTTGATGTTGTAATTTCAATTTCAGCAAAATGTATTGTAGAAATATATAGTGATTATTGATAAAATCAGCTTAGACTGATTATTGCAAATAGGGGGAGATTGTTAGGCACAAAAAGGCCCCAGTCAAACCTGCTCTACATCTTAGGGGGAGATTTTTAATCAAACCTGTTTGATGTATTTGAAGATATAATTTAAGGCCTGTTAAAGCCTTATTGAAACCTGAAAAGTGATTTGCAATATAAGTCAAAGCTGCTTACCCTGTTGCATTCGTTCCAACAAAGGCAGATTGTCCAAGCTGTTCTGTCTGCTGAACAGGCTGGACATAAACTGTCTACGCTGCTCAATTCTGTTGAGCAGCTTGGACAGATTCTAATTGTTCTGTTCCTTGTGAACAGACTAAACACTTTATGGAATATGTTTCCAAGTCCTCATGTATTTTTTTGGACTACAAGATCAGTTTACAAGTCGAAGACAAAGTGAAAAGCAGAAGATGCTAAGGCTGCCTATGCCGTTCTGTTACATGAAGACAAAGTGGATATTTGAAATGGGTGACAGACTATTTCTTATATCAAAATGGCCTTAACAAAAGAAGAAAGATGCAAAGTTGACATTCCTGTTTTGGTTAAAGCCTTATGCAACAGAGACAACAAGGAAAAGACAAAGATTCTGCCACATGAAGACAAGTCTGCATTATCAGAATGAGCAGAAAAGTTGTTTTGTCTTTTTGGAAACACATCCCACTATCTCATCGTCTAATGAAGAAGCTTCACTGAGATTTTCAGTGAGAGTATAAAAGGAAGCTTCTAAGGATTGTGAGATAACCAAGAGTGAGAAATTCAGATCGTTTCCATGGATGCAAGTTTGCTTGAATAAAACAGTAACGTGTGTCCAAGCTGTTCTTATTCAAGTTGTCCATCTGTGTCTTGTAAAATCAGTGAGTTCATCTTAGTGAGTGTATTCATTTTATCTAATCTGAGTGTGTCTTGGATTAGTTAAAACATCTGTTGTATCTGTCATCTCAGTTTGAACCTTTTCGCAGTCAAGCTTGTTTGTAATTAACACTTGTTAATAATATACACAAACATTGAGAAAAGAGTGTTGTGTTTTAATTTGTTGTATTCACCCCCCCCCCCCCACCTCTACAGCTTAGAACAATACACTAGGGAATCATTTTGGGACCTACACATCTTATATTCGAGTTGGACTCACCTTCTATTCGAGTAATTCTTTTATTCATTCGAGTTGTGTTGTTCATGTCAAAGTTTCATTCGAGTTGACTACTTCTTCATTCGAGTTGTCTGCTTCTTCATTCGAGTTTGACTGATATTTCATTCGAGAAATCAATACCTCAATTCGAATTCCATTCATAAGTCATGCGAGTTGATTCATGTGACATCCGAGACTCTTCATGTTTCAATTGAGTTTCACTTTAAAATTTCAAAAATTTTACCATGTGTGGACGATTTCTAATTATTCTAGAAAAATTTCACATTTTCAAGAAATTTTTAAAATCTGTGTTTTTCTAACATTGGTCTCTTAACGATTGACTTTGGAATCCTAATAATAATATTTTAATATTATTATCTGGAATCCCGATGCTTTAAACAGTAAAACACAAATTTTTTTAATTTCTAGCAAAATATTTTATTTTTCTATCTGCAGGATTCCATTTGTTTATATGATTTTTCTAACATGTTTATTATTTTTCACAGGTTACAAATGGCTTCTCAAGCTCAATCCCAACATTCCAATTCTTCTGGTTCTCATTCATCATCTAACCATACACTAGTCTCAAAACCAGTGAAATCAGCCTCCGTTGCCCGACCTTCACCTTCATCACTCGTCCCAGGCACTCACCTTGTGAAAACAAAATATTTCCTACCTATTCATGACAATAACCACCGACTTGATCCAAAAATCATAAAAGTCAGTCATCCCATTATTGTAGACATACTCAAAGGACATCCTCTGGGCTACCTGTTACAGTTAAACCTTCTATCCCCCAAGTCTACTTGCAACAATTCTGGCACACGATAAAGTTTGTACCGGCTGATGGAAATCATCACTTTAAGGTTACAATAGATCAGTTTAAGGCAAAGATCACCCTTGCCAGACTTTGCCATAAACTGTTTCTGCCACGCAGAATTGACACAGTGAACTTTCCGGACTTAGCTGATTATGAAGATTTTGTATCAGATGAAGAACTAGTTCATGATCTAATATGCTTAGGATATTCCAAACCTCTACCAAAAAGCTCAAAGTTTCATAGGTATGGCCTCAATGGAGAGTGGTATACGTTATTTGGAATAGTATACAGATGCTTGACTTCTAAGCATACCAGAATTGATAGAGGGAGCATACACTACCTGAGAATCTTTCATGGGATTGCCTTAAACAAACATTACGACTATGCACAACCATTGTGTCGGAAGCATCTGTTGCTCCGTCACTTGAAGTGGTTGGAAGACGAGTCAGAGCTACAACATAGCCAACTCTGAGCACTGGCGACACAGACGTTATTTTTACAAGTTCGACTGTTGTGTCAACTTGAAGTCTGAGTGACCCAATGGTTAGATTATCACCATTTGTTACTGAATAGAAACTAAATGAAGCAATTCCGGGCGTCTCATCACAAATGACAAATCAATTTTCTGAGACGAAGGACCAGATGGAAAATATTCAGAAACTATTGAAGGGAAAGAATATATCTGAAGAAGTCAAACAAAGAGATCCAAATCAAGCAATTGTGGAGCTAAGAGATTTTGTCTATGAACAATTTGACGAGATGAGGGAACGTATGATTGGGTTGGAGAGCACTATGATAACAGCTTTAGGTGATATGTCTGATAGGATATCTGTTGTGGAATAGATGTGTAAAGCACAAGCTTCTGCTCCGAAATGAAAACATGATGAGCACGATGAGGATTCCAATGATGCTCCTCATGAGGGGGAGAAGAGGAGGAAGCTTGGTGAACAACGATCTGGACTTTTAATGATCACATATTCAGAGAAGGAAAAAGAGACAGAAGGTCAAGAAGTTGGTGAAGCAGGGAGCTCCAAAGAAAAGCCTACTGATGCTCAAAGTGAGCTGGAATTGATTCTTCATGAAGATGTTCCAGTTCCTTTAAGTGTTCAATCAAAATTTTATAATTTCGAAGAGTATGATGACTCAGATAATGAAGATCAAGCACAAACTTTAATGAATGACGGACGGGAGAAAGAAGTGGAAGTTGAGTTGTCAGACAATGATGATATGTTTGATCTGAAGGATATATCTTTGAGATCATATAGGATAGAGGAAGAAGAGGATTTGGTATAGGAGATATTGAAAGATGATGTACTGACACTGACGGTTGAAAAGCCTAAGGTAACGGTTAATGTAAAATAAGAAGAAGTAGAGTCATTTCCAGTAGGAAGTCATGGACAAATTTTTTAATGAATATATCTTGGCTGATGAGTCACAAAGACAACATCGATTGAGGTTTGAAGCTTAGCAGATTGTTCAGAAAGAAATCAGCGATATGCTGACTCTACTGAATGAAGATGAAATAAGTAAGAAGAAGATCAAAGTGTTGAACTTATCTGCAAATCAATCTGCTGATTATATCAGAAAGAGGAACAAGCTTCCTTATCTTGAAGATCACTTGGAAAAGAAAATTTTTTGTAAGAAGCAAGCTCCTTGCACATTTTTGAAGTTGTTCAGAGTGCTTGAACCCAATATGCCAAATTTAGCAAACTATGATAGTTTCTTGCAGAATAAAGCACAGCCGGTGAATAAGGTCCGAAGTGAGTTTAGGATTGTTGATTTGGTAAAGATTGATAAATATCATTTTGTTAAAATCTTTTATCCGTCTTTTACCATGACTAGAGCTGATGGTAATACATATAGATTTAGTGAGGCTGATATGTTTGGAATGCATTTGGTGGACATTGAAGATCTATATGATGAGCTGTGTAGAAATAAAAGGAATCAACACTGTAGATTTGCACTGAAGACACTTTTTCACTTTATGCACACCAAATTGGTGCTTATGTCTGTGCCGGATCTACAAATTGGTGTAGAAAGAGGTATGAGAAATATAAACATCACTGCGCCAAACCGTTTCATCAAATTTATGGAAAATCTAAAAGAATTTCTAGTTGTCATGGCCAAGCATCATGTAGCAATCTACAAATAAAAAGTTCAAAAGCCAAGGGCTATGCGGAGCATTGAATTGAATAATTTATGTGATGGAACACTGCAAAGGTGATGAATGGCTTGATAGGGAAGTTGGCAGCAGACAAGAAAAGAAAGACAAAGAAGGGAGCACTGAGTGTGAATGACAGAAAGCTTATGGTTGAATTCATACCAAAGATAAATTGGTTAGGTACTAATAAATCATATTATTATGTTGTTCATTCCACTGTTTTGGTATTTCATTCCATGTGATCAAACATACCTGTAGTGTTTATAAGACCATGTTTCATACTTGCTTTCGTAGTTTCGTTGTTGGTGGTCATGTATTTTTTAATGATATATGCATGCATACATACATACGTACATACATACATACATACATACATACTAGTAGTATACATGCGCAAGGCGGCGGCAGCGACAAATAATTCTTCATTTAATAACATGTTTGTTTAGTGGCAGAGTAGACAAAGAAAAAATATTAGATAGTTGTTGGCAAAATCATATTTAAATTGTCATACAAATTTGTATAGTTAGTTATAAGACACTGCCTTAACTCTTGAGGTGACATAAAATGAGGGTGATGGTGAAGTCCTAATTGCAATCATATTTGGGAAATATTAATATTCAAGACAAAGGTTTTGATGACATTAACATAATAAACTTATTCAAATATTTCCAAAAAAAAAAAAGATATATATAGAGGTAAAGAGTGTCTAATCATACATTTTTGTCAAATTGGTACGCTTAATCTATGCAATATAAATAGGGTGGATGTGTATGTTAAACAATCACGACTTGTACAACTAAAGAATCCACCATACTCATAGTTGGCAAGGAGGTGAAATTTATTCAATCATATATCCTGCAGGATGATAAGTTGATTAAATGAACGTTCCAAGCCTCTAGGGGGGAATGCTAAGTCGTACACCCTCTCATTTCGACTTTTTTTTTTTTGACAATGTTTTAATATTAATAATTGTTCTAACAACAAACCTAACGATAATGTGTTCCATAAACTTAACCTGCACATGATGCATTCGGGGAGCAAGCAAATATTTCATTAAAACGTTTCCGAAAAAGGAAATATTAGCAAACAATCTCTAATTGTCAATCAAACTAACCTCAACATGCAGATTGCAATTTACAAAATTGTAACCAAATCAAAAAATAACCGTAAAATAAGTTGTTAGACATTTTATTTCGATCATAGGGAGTTGTTTTGTAATAATTATTATCTTAGTATTTAGTCTTGTATTTATTTTCTTGTAATTTATTTCTTTGTAATAGTCAAGGGACCAAAGTTGTCAATGTTCCATTCTTAATTAAAGGAGCCTAGAAATAGGCTTCTAGGGTTTTGTAGCTTCACACGGTTGAGTAATAGAGAATACACAGCCGCCATTTTGCATTTATTCTCTTAACATTCCTTTTGTCTTTCTTCATCATTACTTGATTATTGAGCTTCGTTCTTCTTGGGTATTGATAAGAAATCATTAAGGTGCTGATAATATACGGGAATACATTATTACAATTGGTATCAGAGCTCAGAAAGGTGGATTTCAACTGACTCTCACGGTTTCTGCTGGGTTTTTCAAGTGTTCTTCGTGTTCTTCATCTCATACGGTTAGATCTTTCCATTCTCTGATTTTCTGCGTTTCTTGTGTTATTATAGTCTGATAATCATCACAATATCATCCTCTACTGATTTCAAGCTCATTCAGTTCCATATTTCTTTTAAAATCATCAAGATTCAGATATTTCAGCAGCTTTAAAAATATGGGTTTTTAGTGGGTTTTAGCTTGTTTTTTGCTGTTTTTTAAGTGTTTTGGTTTATTTTAAATCACGAAAAGTGTTTAAAATATTTATCAATCATTTAGAAATTTTTTTAGGCTTTAAAACTGATAAAATCGAATTCTGCTCAGCTCTGCCTTAGAAAACTGTTAAAACCTGCTATAATTCGGACCTGTCACTGTAGCAATTCGGACCCCTTAGGAACCAAATTCGGACCAAATATCACCCTAATTCGGACCTCACTTCGGACCAATTCGGACCATATTTAGGTGCATTTCGGACCCCCCCATCTGCCTATTTTGGACCCCACTTAGGTCCCATCCGAACTTCGGACCATCCGAAGTTCAGATCAGGCTTTCCATTATTCCATTTTGGACTTGTATTTAAAATTTTTCAAATTTCGGACAATATCCATTTCAGACCATCCGAACTCGGACCATCCGAATTCAGTCCCCCCCTAGACATTTCCTAGGCCCTGTCCACTGTTCATCCGAATTCGGGCCATCCGAATTCGGTTCCCTCAGTTCCATCCGGATCCGTATTCCATCCGAAATCTACACCATCCGAATTAGGTCTACATCCGCATTAGGTCCCCACACGAATCACTGTTCATCCGAAATAGCAGTTCATCCGAATTAGGCCCCCATCCGAATTAGTACTTCATCCGAACCATAGACCCATCCGAATTACTGTTCACCCGACGTAGGTTCTCATCCGAATTAGTTCATCCATCCGAATTCACTTCCATCCGAATTAGGTTTCACCATCCGAAACCCAATTTATCCGAATTCGATTCTTAGAATCCAAAACACTGTTCATCCGAACCCATTCCATCCGAAATACCTCTTCCATCCGAAATCAGTACTATTCGTCCTAAGTCCAGCCCATCCGTGTCCAGTTTCCACCTTTAAGATCTTCATTTTTACTCAGCACCCATCATAATGTCTCGCGAAGCTCTCGTACTCGGATCTGAGAACAGACCACCTGTTCTCTATCCAGATGAGTATGAACAATGGAAATCCCGGTTCCTTAAATTTGTTGGAATGCAACCGCTTGGGAATTTGATGCTTCAATCCATTTCCGAAGGTCCCGTCATCTATTATCGGGAGATAGCAGCCCGACCTGAGGCTGACCCCCCTGTCCTAGCCTCTAAAGTTGAACGAGAACTGGCCAATGACGCCGAGAGAGACCGACAGCATGCTGATAAGAGGGCAGAATATCTGATCTATCAAGCCCTCCCCACTGATATTCTGGTTGGCGTAGACAGCAAAATGTCTGCCAAAGAAATGTGGGACGAGTTGGAAGTCCAGATGCTGGGGGCAGATCTCGATGATCATGCCAAGATCGAGGAGGCAAAGGCTAAGTTTACGGAATTCCGGCGCAAAAGACGGGGAATCTCTGCAAGCCACGTTTACAAGGTTCTGTGCGGTCCTAAATGAGTTGAACAAACTGCACATAAAGAAGGATAGGGATGATATCAACATCCAGTTCTTTGCCGCCTTAGACCCCGAGTGGCAGCTTGCATGTCGGGCCACGAAACGAGTCCTGAACATTCCTGAGGTATCAATCAATGTCGTCTTTAAGGAGCTCAAGAAATATCAAGGGGATGTAGATCAACAAAAGCTGATGGCAAATCAATTGGCCTCTCTACTGCTATCAGCCAACACCGGGTTGAAACTAAATGATTCACTCGCCTTGATCACCAACACGCAGATTCCGACACCATCCTTTGCTCCAGGTTCTTCGTCGTCGCAGTACAGGTATGCTTCTCCTCCGCGTGAGGTCTTTGATGAGGAAGAAGCTTCTATACAGGAACAGATAGCCTTGTGGACCAACCGTCTTCAACAGCGACGGTTCTCCAACAAGACTAACAATCAACTCCGTTATGACACCGGTCCACGGAGGTACTCAGATGACAGAAGGGATGAACGACGCGATGATTATCGCAGGGATGAATACCGTAGGGATGATCGGGATGATCGCAGGTATGACGATAGACGCGACTATCGAGATGATCGCCGTTATGAAAGGCGAGACGATAGGCGCGATGATCGAAGGGACGACAGCCGAGACGATCGAAGGGATGATCGTAGGGATGACCGCCGTGATGAGAGGAGAGAGCCCGAATGAAGGGACAGAAGGCGAGATGACAGCCGAGAGCATCGCCGCGCCGATAAGAGGCCGGCAGAGAGAAGAGATGATCGGCTGAGAGCAGACGAGCCGAAAGCCGCAGATGAACGTCTCTGTTACAAGTGTGGCAAACCGGGCCACTTTGCTCGGGAGTGTAAAAACAATTTCGACAGAGACGTCGCATATTACGAGAGAAAGCTCGAGGCCGCCAAGAAAAGAACGTATGCGTTAGGCCTTGTCGCCCAGGAAGACTACTGGGATGCTGAAGATTCCGAAGACGAGGATGACAAGGGCAAGAACTGTTACATGGTTGATCGTATGGGGTTGGAGAACTGTGCTGTTTTCACTGCTGACAATTCAGATCATGCTGCTGAGGGGGAGACATTGAAAAATCCACCAGCATGTCTGATGACTACAACCAACGATCCCGAATGCTCTACATCCGGTTCTGAGTCAAATGAGGTATATTCCTGTTACATTATTGCACATGTAAATAACTTATTTATAGATAATGAATGTACACTGCACACACATATTCTTGATCTACAAGCCAGATTAAATGCTGAAACTGCAAGGTGTGTACAGGCTGAACATCAAGCTCAAACTCTAAAAGAATCATCTGAATTATATCATTCAAAGTGGTTAACTAATCAAAATGTTATAAAACAGATGTTAATAGAAAAAGTAGATGTTCAGGATAGGAATATATATCTTGAATCTTCCATGGACACGCTATCAAAAGAAAAACTCTCTTTAAAAGAAGAAATTTCTGTTCTTACAAAACAATTAGATGCGGTAAATATGGAAAATATAGACAGTTTAGAAAAATACAAAATGATTGAAGAAGAAAGGATAAGTTTGTACTCAAGAATAAAGACCCTTGACGATGCATTTTTAAAAAGGGGTCAAACAGAACAAACTATCCATTTAAATCAGCCCAAAGAAACTAGGTTTTACCATTCTAAACAAAGAATTGGTTTTAAAAATCCTAAATATTTGGAAAAAGCACAAAATGTTTTACCTGTATTTTATGACATGAATTATATGGGAGCCGGTCTTAAATCTTTCTTTTTTGAGTTATCAAAAGAAGTTTTAAACCAAGAAAATGAGAAACGTGTCGCTCGTAAAGATAAAGAAATTTTTTTTCAATATGAAGAACTTAACGAGAGTTATTCTTCTAGAGTACCCACTTTAGAGGAAGACCTCTTGTCAACTTATTTAGAAGCTGAATTGAAAACAGAAACCGTAAAATCAACTCCTCAACTTTATATTCCTGCAAAAGTTCTTCAACAACAAATCACTGTTTTAGAAAAGGAATTGAAGTCGTCTCAAAAGAAAGCACTTGATCTTCAAGATGCTCTTCTTAGGAGCGAAGAAGAATTGGTAAATCAATCTTTTCAACAATCTGTGGAAGTTATTGTCTACAGAGAAAATTTTGAAATGGTTTCACAAAAATTGAAAGATCTTTCAAAAGAACAAACACTTTCTCATTCCACAAAAATTCCATGTGTGTCATCAAATAAAGGTAAGGCTAAAGCTGAAACTTCTTCTGTCATTGACAAAGGTGAGTGTTCAAAACCTTTCAAAAATGAGGTTCCTAAAAAGACTCAGATCAAATCCAAGTCTTTTAAGAAACCCACTCACCACCAAAAAGAAAATTCTGTCAAGTCTAAATCTTCCATGTTTACTGACTCTAATCATTTTGTTCCTACAGATCATATAAGGAGAGTCCCAAAAACCACCATGCTGGATTTTACAAGTTATTTTGTGAAGAAGGCTTTAATGCCAAATGAATTTGTTACTAGAGATACGATGTCTGTAATCTCTAAAGACAATTTATGTAACAATGTGTGTGACAATGCTTGTAGTGATGTACTGAATTCTGTTGTTCCTTTAAAGTACTCTTTCAGTGATTTATTTAATCTATGTCCAACTCGATATAGACGACAGGTTCCTGAAATGAATGCTTTCGTGCCATATCTTGCTAAACGAATTCGGAAAAAGAAAACAAAAAATGTTGCATCATCGGCCCCAAGTAAAATTGAGATTTGTCCGTTGCCAAGGCCCAAAACCAAAGCAACGGTCAAAAAGATCTCAAAAAGACAAAAACCAAAAGCAATTTCAGCGCCTAAGGTTCCAAAGCCCAATAAATCCAATCTTCAATGGATTCCAAAGGGTTGTGCATCCGGACCACACACAAATGCTAAATGGGTTCCTAAAACTGTACACGTGCCATATAAATATGGAAATCCTAACAAAAAGGGACCCATATTGAGGTGGGTACCCAAGGTTGTGTGATCTTAATGCAGGTGGTTCTTGGTTACTTCTGATCAAGACCCATGCTTCAAAGAAATGGCTTCTAGTTACCATAGACTAGGACCCGTTCTTTTGCTTGTCGGTTGCGCTTAAACCGACACGTTTGGCGTCTGTGCACACAGCCCAGGACCCAGTCTTAACTCATTATGTTTTCTGAACATCTCGGTTCAGAACACGGTTTGATTGTGAATTAAAAATGGATGTGTTTGAATGCATATAGTTTTTCATTATAAAAATTTATGTGTTTTTCAGGCTAAGTCCATTTGGTATATGGATTCGGGTTGCTCCAAGCACATGACTAGAAGAAGAGAATTGCTGTCCAACTTTGTTGAACAGTATTGCGGAACTGTAAAATTCGGGAACAACCATCAGGCTCACATAAAAGGATACGGGGAATTAGTTCTAAATAATCTGGTCATCAAGGACGTTGACTCTGTTGAGGGGTTATCACATAATCTTTTTAGCATAGGACAGCTCTACGACAAAGGACTAGAGGTAACTTTTAGAGCTAAGAACTGCAGTGTCAAGAGTATGGATGGAAAAGAAATCCTAACAGGTTCCCGAAACTCTAACCTCTACACCATTGACGTAGCTAAGCTAATAGTGAAGGATAACATTTGCCTACTATCAAAAGCCTCTTCAAAAGACTCTTGGTTGTGGCATCGAAGATTATCCCATTTGAATTTTGATAATATCAACAAGCTAGCTGCGAAACAATTGGTTAAAGGTCTTCCTGAATTGCGCTACGAAAAGGACCATCTGTGTGGAGCTTGTGAGAAAGGAAAAATGAAACGATCATCTCACAAACCAAAGCCCGAACCATCAACAAAAAGAGTATTGGAGTTACTTCACATGGATTTATGCGGACCGATGAGGACTCAAAGCATAAATGGGAAACGATATGTGTTGGTTATCGTTGACGACTATTCACGATATACCTGGGTCAAGTTCTTGCATTCCAAGGATGAGACAGCTCAAGAAATCATAGATTTTATCAAGAGTATCGAGACCCAACAGCAGCTTTTAGTGCAATCAATCAGATCAGATAACGGCACGGAGTTCAAGAACTCGGTAGTTGAGGGCTTCCTTTGATCCAAAGGTATTCAGCATCAATACTCTGCTGCTCGAACACCTCAACAAAATGGGGTCGTGGAAAGGCGTAACCGTACGCTTGTGGAAGCCGCTCGTACAATGCTCACATACTCGAAGCTACCTCCGTTCTTGTGGGCCGAAGCCGTATCAACAGCATGCTATACACAAAATCGCTCCATTATCCATAAGCCCTTTAACAAAACTCCTTACCAACTCTTTTTGAAGAAAGTACCATTTATCAAGTACTTACGTGTATTTAGTTGCAGGTGCTATGTGCTGAACGACAAAGACAACCTCGGGAAGTTTAACGAAAAGGCGGATGAAGCGATCTTCATTGGATACTCATCCAACTCGAAGGCGTATCGCGCATTCAATACCCGAACCAGAACAGTCAATGAAAGTGTGCATGTCACATTTGATGAGTTGGCTGAACTGGCACCCGAACTTGATCAATCAGGACCTCGCATTACTCAAATGCCTGGAGCCTCTTCCAATAACCCCATTTCTTTTTCTTCTTCTGATTTGGTTAATTTGTTTGATCCTTTTTATGTTGAATTTTTCGGTCCTAACGCTAGTGTTTCTAATGTTGTGAATAATGTAGGTGATCCTTCCAGTTCAACTGCGCCACAAAGTTTCTCCGCTCCATCTTCATAAATATACCCTCATCCATCTACATCATCCACCGACACATCCGCAGTTGAATCTACTCCAATAATACCCTCACATATAATACCAACAATTCTTTCTTCACCTGAACACTCGGGAATCGAACCGGAACCAGTGGTACCATCATTTGAAACCATTGACCATGAATCTTCATCCATCCCCACATTAACCACAGAGGTTCCATCCCGAGCACCCCTTCCACACGAGATAAATGGACCCCAAGTCACCCAACAGATCAAATCATTGGTGATGTATCAACAGGAGTCCAAACTCGTAAGGCATCTGCTAATGAATGCCTCTTCGCATCATTCCTGAGTATGATAGAGCCCGCTCGTGTGGATGAAGCCCTGACAGATCCAGATTGGATAGTTGCAATGCAAGAGGAACTCAACCAGTTTGAACAGCTAAGAGTATGGCGGTTAGTTCCCAAACCAAAAGACCGTACAGTCATCGGAACAAAGTGGATCTTTAAGAACAAACGAGATGAGAACGACATTGTGATAAGGAATAAAGCAAGACTTGTTGCCAAAGGCTACCGACAACAAGAAGGGATAGATTATGACGAGACCTTCGCTCCAGTTGCACGGATCGAAGCAATCAGAATCTTCTTGGCGTACGCGGCACACAAAGATTTCAAAGTGTACCAAATGGACGTCAAGACTGCCTTTCTAAACGGTGAACTTAACGAGGAGGTGTATGTTGAACAACCACAAGGCTTTGTTGATGCACATAAACCTGACCATGTTTATGTGCTAGATAAAGCCCTCTATGGTTTAAAACAAGCACCTCGAGCATGGTATGATAGTCTTTCAAATTTCCTTATTTCTGCCGGTTTCTATAAAGGTGTGGTGGACACAACTCTGTTCACTAAAAGGGAAGGCCCAAATATAATGCTAGCACAAATATATGTCGACGATATTATATTTGGATCTACTGACAGTAATTTTTGTAAGGATTTTTCAGCCCTAATGGAGTCCAGGTTCGAGATGAGTATGATGGGGGAAATGAACTTTTTCCTCGGATTACAAGTCAAACAACTTGAGGATGGGATTTTTGTTAACCAGTCGAAATATACTCTTGACATTCTCAAGAAGTATAAGTTAGACTCTTGCACGAGTATCGCAACTCCCATGGCCTCCAACTGTAAGTTAGACACCGATCCTTCTGGGAAAAGTGTCGATAATACAACTTACAGAGGGATGATAGGATCCTTACTATACTTGACTGCCAGTAGGCCGGATATAATGTTTTCAACATGTCTTTGTGCTAGATTTCAGGCTGACCCAAAAGAATCACACCTAACTGCGGTAAAACGCATTTTTCGTTATCTTAAGGGTACACCCGAACTTGGTCTATGGTATCCATAGGGAACCGATTTCGATCTTACCGCGTTTTCAGATGCTGATTTTGCAGGTTGTAGAGTTGACAGAAAAAGCACGTCGGGGGGAATACAGTTTTTAGGAGATAGACCTGTGAGTTGGTTTTCCAAAAATCAGAATTGTGTTTCCACATCTACAGCTGAGGCTGAGTATGTAGCAGCTGCAAGCTGTTGCTCTCAAGTGCTGTGGATGAGAACACAATTACGCGATTATGGATTCTCACTCACCAATATCCCAATTTACTGTGATTCTCGAAGTGCAATTGCCATCTCTTGCAATCCCGTGCAGCACTCTCGAACAAAACACATAGATATCAGGTATCATTTTATTAAAGATCACGTTATAAAAGGGAACCATTGAGTTGTATTTTGTTGGCACGGAATATCAACTTGCATATATATTTACTAAAGCTTTAGACGAACCTCGTTTTCAGTTTTTAGTATCCCATATCGGCATGTTGAATCCGCCTTCCAATTAAATATCAGATATTGTCTTAAATAATTCTATTTCAATCTATCATGATTGAAATTTCTTTATTTTAGAAAATATCTGTTATTTAAATTTAAGGATTGTGTCACAAAAGTGAAACTCAATATTTACTTATCTGTGTACATTTGTAATAAAATGATCCTGACAAATTGCTGTGTGAATTGTTCATCACGGAGTGGGACGCAAACAATATCCAGGTTTGACTTTGTTTGTAAGGCTAAAAAGGGTTGTCGAGTTTAATCTGAAAATCAAGGAAAAGAATCGGTATTTATTTGAGGGGGAGTATAGTTAGGATGTTAATCTTTATAATTCTTTGTTTCTTTTTTAATTCCTTATAGTTAAATTTTAAATTTTAGGTTGGTCATATTTTTATTTAATTTTTAGAGTGATTTAATACGTCAGAAAATCCCAAAAAGATTTTAACTTTCAAATTTATCAAAAAGCCAAAAGTATTTTAGTTTACTTTATTTTATTTCAGTTTATTTTTTATCTTAATTTAAACACTAAAAGAAAATACCAAAAATATATCTACTTTGTTATTTCAAAGAAAAATTCAAAAAGATTTAATAAAATTGGGCCAAATTTATTTTATAAATCTTGTTTCAATTTAAAAAAAAAAAAGGCCTAAACTTTTTTTTTTGTTGTTGTGTGTGTGTTGTGTGATAAAAACCGCCGGCCCATGTTCTGTCTTGGGCGCGGATCTGTTAGGCACAAAAAGGCCTCAGTCAAACCTGTTCTACATCTGAGGGGGTGATTTTATAATCAAACCTGTTGATGCATTTGAAGGTTGAATTTAAGGCCTGTTATATGCCTTATTGAAACCTGAAAATGATTTGCAATATCAATCTAAAGCTGTTCTATATGTTGCATGTGTTGCAACTAAGACAGTTTGTCCAAGCTGCTCTGTCTGCTGAACAGGCTGGACATAAACTGTCTACGCTGCTCTACACTGTTGAGCAGCTTGGGCATTTTTAAAGTGTTCTGTTCTTTGTGAACAGAACCTGTTCTTTGTGAACAGGCTAAGCACTTTATGGAATTTGTTTCCAAGTCATCATGTATTGTTTTTGACTACAAGATCAGTTTACAAAGTCGAAGACAAAGCGGAAAACAGAACTGCTCAGCCTGCCCACGCTGTTCTGTAACATGAAGACAAAAGGATAATTGAAAAAAGGGTGACAGACCTTTTTCTTATATCAAAATAGGCCTTTACAGGGAAGAAAGACGCAAAGTTGACATTCCTAAATTAGTTAAAGGCAATGCAACAGTAGACAAAGTAAAAAGACAAAAGTTCTGCACATGTGAAGACAAGTCTGCTTTTCAGAAAAGTGCAGAAAAGGTTATGTTGTCTTTTCAACAAGACTTTTCCTTTTCATTCTGTCCAATGAAGATGTTTCTCTGAGATTCTCTAAGTGAGTATAAAAGGAAGCTTCTAAGGTCAGAAAGAAAGGTGAAGAAAGCTAAGTGCTTAAACCAAGAGTGAACGTGCAAGTGTGATCTTCATGCATGCAAGTCTTCTGTAAACCAGCATCTGTGTGTCTAAGCTGTTTTACCTAAGCTGTTCCTTAAGTCTTGTAAACACAGTGAGTGCTTCTTAGTGAGTGTATTCATTGTATACTAGTTCGAGTCTGTCTTAGACTAGTAAGCATACTGTTGTATCTGTCATCTCAGCTTGAACTATTCCGCATTCAAGCTTGTTTGTAATTAACAAATTGTTGATAATACATACAAACATTGAGAAAAGAGTGTGTAGTCTTTAAATTGCTGTATTCACCCCCCCTCTACAGCTTATAACTATATACTCTGGGAACCTCTCGGGACCTACAACTGGTATCAGAGCAGTTTAGAGTGTGTGTCATTCTAGATCTCTCATTCTCCCAAGTTTCCATGGACAACAGTGCTGCAAATTCTTCTTACTATGACAATGGCTCTATGGGCAAGCCTCCAAAATTTAATCATCAAAACTTCTCTGGTTGGAAGTGCAGAATGATGCTCTACTTAGAGAATCTGGATGTACAACTGCCAGAGATAGTGATGGAGGGTCCCTATGTGCCAACCTCTGTTACTACTATAACTCCAGCGGTTGAAGGAGCTGCCCCTGAAATCAGGACCTTTGAGAAAGCTAAAGCTCAATGGTCTGATGAAGACAAGAGATTGGTGGCTCTGGATGCAAAGGCCAGAAACAACCTGGTCATTTCTCTCCCTGATGATGTGTTCAAGCAGGTTGAGAAAATGAAGACAACAAAGGAGATGTGGGATACTTTGTGTACCGTCTATGATGGACCCACAATCACACTGGACAACAGGATCAACAATCTTGTTAGACAGTATGAACTCTTCTTTGCTAAACCAAAGGAGACTCTCACTGAAACCTACACCAGGTTTACTGCTCTAGTGAATGATCTCAAAGCTGTTGGGATCACCAAGGACAGTCTTACCCTGGTGAATAAATTTCTGGACATTTTACCTGAAGAGTGGAACTACTTTTCAACAATCCTAAGGAACTCAGGTACTATCAGAAGTATGGATCTGGTCAATCTGTATGGATCCTTACTGAATGATGAACAGTCAAGGCAACAAAAGAGAAATGCCTTGGAAATGTCCAAAAGAGGTGCAGCCTTTGTGGCTAATGTGAGACAGCCTGTAAATCAGGTGAGTGATGTGTTCATTCAACCTGATCAACAGGATGATGAAAAGGAGGAGGTGTCAGACGAAGAAGATGCTGCAGATCTTGCTGAACAAGATGATGAGCAAATGATAGCCATGCTTGTCAAAAGGTTCAACAAGAAAAGGTTTGGAAGAAACATGCTGCAAGGAGGTTCAAGTGCTGGCAAAAAGAAGGCATTTGACAAATCCAAAGCTGAGTGCTTCAAGTGTGGCAAAACTGGTCACATAGCTGCTGACTGTGTGTCAAAAGCTATTGGTCAGTCATCCAAACCCAACAAGACTAACAAGGATGATGG